>OU343224.1:110565454-110733955 GCA_910596185.1 Chrysanthemum makinoi | reverse complement strand
TCAAAATACATGTTTTACGTATTGAGCACTACAACACTAGGGAGCTTCATGTGAGGGGTTTCATTTGGGTAAACGGATCGACGAGTTGCTGGATTTACGAATTAAAGTGTCCTAGCTCCTCGAACGTTTACTACATGACCTCTGAATTGTGATGGCCCGAACGGTAGTACGATATATAAACTAAACATGTTTTCACATACTAAACCGGTTCTATAAACAATACCCAAACAACCATGGAGTACATCATGATCAATATAAGGAGTTATATATAGACACGTTTATGCTTTCGCATCATTATTCCATAATCTAAGACACAAAACGATATTCTAGGTTGCTCGTAGAGGTTCTCACGGCATATCCATCTTCCTCCCTATACATTTGCTATCATTTACTTTGAGGTGAGTTCATAGCCCTATTTTCTATTACTTAATTGTTTTACAAACCTTGGGGGAATACATGTTATTTTTAAACTGAACACATTGCTTTGAAACTATATGTTTATCTGAACTAAATGTTTATTTATGCTAAGTAACAGTATTGCCATACGTGAATCGCATTTATATAATTATGTGCATACATAATTGTATCAAACCAAAGCGGGCTCAAGTATCACATACTTGAGGCAGCCGTAGCAAACAAAAGCGGGCTCAAGTATCATATACTCGAGGCAGCCGTATCAAACAAAAGCGGGCTCAAATATCATATACTTGAGGCAGCCGTATCAAACAAAAGCGGGCTCAAGTATCATATACTTGAGGCAGCCGTAACAAACAAAAGCGGGCTCAAGTATCAGATACTTGAGGCAGCCGTATCAAGCAAAAGCGGGCTCAAGTATCACGTATTGAGGTAGCCGTATCAAACAAAAGCGGGCTCAAGTATCACGTATTGAGGCAGCCGTGTCAAACAAAAGCGGGCTCAAGTATCACGTACTTGAGGCAGCCGTAGCAAACAAAAGCGGGCTCAAGTATCATATACTTGAGGCAGCCGTACCAAACAATATATACTGTTTTGTTTTCAAACCATTGGTGTAATACCTGAATTTCTAAAATTCACAAAAAGACCAAAATACCCTTATGATCAAAAGTAAGAATAATTAAATAAACAGAATACCAAATGAGCTATGTAAATTCAGAAAACTTATAAGAAATATTACGTATGATCCAAATAAATATTGAATGACTTTGTAAAGTTAATTTTATAGATTATAATTTTCTAAAATCATTTATGTATTTTATATAATTAGCCGTGTATAATTAATAGTTTTATAAAAGAATTTAATTAGTAAAAGCCCAATATAAATTTATATTATTAAGAGACCATTTATTTTAAGTCCAATACATTATAAAGCCCACAAGAAAAATTGGAAAAGTATATATATACATATATTCGGTTCACATTTATCCCTAAATACCGATTTATACCAAACCGACTTCCAAAACCCTTCACAAATCGATTTCCAGTTTACAGAGCTTGAGACCAATTTTCTTGGACAAGTTTGAAGGTAAAGAAGGTGGGAAAAATAGTGATCGAGTTCCAAAGTTGCTGGTTTAAGCGTGGTGAGTTTTTGAGTGAATTAGGGTTTCGACAAGTGAGGTTTTGTGCTTCTTTTGTTCTAACGATCCAAGCTCATTAAGGGTAAGTTCCTAATGTTGATTTCAGTCCTATAAGTCATATATAACACGTAAAAATTAGCCATGCATGATTTATAAGTCGTATGAAATTATTGGAATCTAAAACCCTAGAAATCGTATAAAAATAACGAATGGGCGTATAATATTTTTAGAGATCATGAATTGATTTTTTTTCAGAAGCTATTACATGATATAAGACCTGAATAAAATACATATTTATGAATTCGAAGCTTGTATGAATTGTTTTGAGTTTTATGGGTCGATTAAACATGGAAAAAGGAAAGATTTAAAAGGAACGATTAGGGTTTTGCATAAACTAGGGTTTTCTTGTAATCATTAAAGGTGATTAATGAAGTAGTAATGATGAGCTAATGATTGGTTTAACTTAGGCTTAGGGTTTGTACTTAAATTATACTTATTCGATTTTAAACAAAAGTTTTGGGTTGGTTTTGTAAATTATGAAACTTAAGGGTTACTTTTGTAAACAGTAAAATAAGGGTATTAAACGTATAAAAATAAGTGTGGGGGTTAAACATGTAATTTTGGATATTTAAAGGGCTATTCGAGTTGTATTTAAATTATTAGGGTACGTTTTGTAAATTCTAAAACCTTTGGGTTAAAAGTGTAAAATCTGATAAAGTAAGGTGAGATTGTGAACTTAAAGATGTCAAGGGTGTAATTTGTAATTCTGAGTAATTATGGGTTCAACAAGTGTAAATTGATTTTGTAGAGACACGCATGAGTTACGTTAATTTCGGTTTGTTATCATTTACGTTCTAGGTTAAATTGGAAAATCATTAAAAGAAGTAATATGTGAATTTAATGCGTATTTAGTAATATTTAAAGAGTATGGGAAACCCTAGAACCTAAATTGGAAGTTGGTGAATTAATGAGGAATACCCTAAAATGTTGAGATTTCGTCTGTCACTAAAATGAGAATATTATGACAACTCTAAAAGTATTAATGCGATAAATCCGTTATAATATTAATGATGCTAAAATATTAAATAAATCATAATCCGTGTAGATTCGTTGGAGGAGACGCGACGTTACATCTTCGTATTCGTTCATTCGTTACTTTTCTCTCAATTGCTTTAAGGTACGGATATTCTGTCTTACTTTAAGACACTTATGTTATCGTACATATATTCTGACCTTCTTAGTAAAGGTTCCTTATGATGTTCATTCGTTAGTCTTTCCATTTTACTTATTAGGGTTTCCAATGCCATTGCTATGAACCCTTTTCCTGATTGTGCGATTTGTTGTTTATCTGAACTTATGTTTTATTGAACCATGCGTTATCTGATTTGAACTTTATGTTAGGAAGACTTTGATGTGCATATTTGTTGAACCTTGTTATATTTGAATATGAACCTTATGATATGAGTTATCTGATATGATATCTGTTGAACTTTGTGTTTGATTATGATCTGTGTCATTTATGACAATTTGTTTAACCTAAGTTAGTTTGACACCCGAGCCAAATTATTAACTAGTCATGGGGGTTCCATGTCCGTGTCAGTGATGCACCATTGACATGACTCTAGGGCAGTAGAGTGAAGTTCTGCCACGTCCCTTATCTGTTATTTGTTATGAGCTCAGTTGGTATTATATTACCTATATATGTCTGTGGGGCGTATGGATGCATCCTAGATCTGATCTGTTATCCGATATGATTTGTCTGGTAAATGATGTCGTGTGCAATACGCGTCTTCATAATTTCTGGGAGCTAGCTACTCCAAATGATTTTCTAAGACTATTTTTATATAGTTATGATGATTTTGATATGATATGTTCTGGGCTCGAGGTAGTTAACTAAATCTGTATTTGTTATTTCTATGATAAGTGTTCTGATTATGATTTGGTATGTTCAGATGCTTATGATTATGTGCTCGGTTTATTATATGTTCTTATATATGTGTATGCTTTTGTATGTTTATGTGATTACCGTTTATAATGCTAGCTTATGATTAATATGATTAAATGGGGTTTGTATGCTGTTATCTGGTGTTATGTTAGTTCTCGTTATGTGAATTCATTGAACTGTGGATGAATGTATTAGTGTGATAGTTAGTATTTTATAAGTATAATATGCATAGTCTGATCAGTTAATTTTGGGAACTTTGCTTATGTGTTGGTGTTTTATTGCCTATGTGACCTGCCATGTTTGAACTCTGCTGATGTTAGGATTTGATCTTAGAACTGGGTTAGTTTATGATAGTTGTTTTGATAATTGCTAATGATTATGCTATGTTGTGATGGGTCTATTTAATTATAGTTTGTCTAATATGTTCTAATTGTTTGTGAGACTGCCATGTTTTGGACTGCTATTTTCCGCTGCTGCTTTAATGTTTTAAATGTGTTAAGTGAAGGTTAATTAATTTGTTTAATGCCGGATTATTTTCTAGAAAGTGTTTTTGTTAGTCTTAGACTTTTCGTTTGGTTTATATGTAATCTATTTGCTCTTGATATGCTAAGTGTTTGGTTGTTCTGATGTGTTTGCGTTTGTGTCATTTATGTGTTATGAGATGTTTAACTTGTTATGTGGTTGTTTGGATTTCTGTATGTTTGAGTTCCGCAGAATCCTAAAAGATCCCTTGTCATTATTTTATTTTAATTTCGTCATTTGTATATATTGTTTAGTTTTTGTTTCGTTATATCTGTTCACTGGGCTTTGTAAGCTCAGCCGCACTTTTTTTTCCTGCGGCAGGTATTAAGCGTTCAAGATAAGCTTATGGGATAGCTGATCTGGGTTGAGAGTAGAGACGAGAGCGAGATTTGATAATAGAGATCTTAGATTTATTTTGAAGTTTGGTTATTTATGTTTTCTCTTGAATATTTTTGTAAGGCTTTCGCTATTGTATAGTATTTAAAGTTCTGATATGAAACCGTATTGTGATATCTTTACCCTTGTCGGGTTGGGGTGTTACAATTGGTGTGAGTCTAATTAACTCACACTACCAACATAATGTGTTGAACCATCAAACAAACTCTATGAATTTCACTCAACCTTTGTGTTGATAGTTTTAAGCATGTATTTCAGGTCCATAATGTCGGAAGCAGACACAGAAGAGCAAGGACTAGATCAAGAAGGCTATAAATATTTTATCATTCACAAAACATCAAAGACTTTATATTGATGTATTTTGTAAACAATGAAACCAACTGGGACCTAATTTGTAAACTCTGTTATATTTGAATAATTTGAATGATAAATCCTTTTTAAAATGACTCCTTTAGAGATCGTTTTCTATTATTATGACTGTTGTGCCGTCGAGTAACACCCAGTTTGAATTCCGCTGCGTATCACGAAATTGGGGGGTGTTACAGTAATAGTTGATGACTACTCAAGGTATACATGGACTCGATTTTTGAAAAACAAAACCGAAGCTTTTGATCACCAAATAGTAAAGCTTAGATAATTCTAAATAAAGAAACCATGAAAATAAATAGTCTCTAAATGTCAAGTTCGACGAAAGTCATCCTCCTAAATCCCAACCTCTCGTAGATGATGATATAATTGAAATTCAAATTCTTGATAACAAAATTAAGAAAATAAAAGACAAGGAATATGAACTATTAAATAAAGAAACTGTCAACATTAAGGAATCTAAAAATCATCCTTTAGAAATAGTCATAGCAAAACCAAAATAATCTTTTTTGTTTTATATATTTTATAGCACCAAAAAATGTTAATGGGGCTATTAAGAACGAAAGTTGGATAATGGCAATGCAAGAAAAGTTAAATCAATTTGTCTCTAATGATGTTTGAAACCTTGTTCCACCTCCTAAAAATCAAACCATAATTGGTACTAAATGGGTTTTCAAAAACAAACTAGATGAAAATGGGAGAGTATCTCGTAACAAAGTTATACTTGTTGCACAAGGGTATAATCAGCAAGAATGAATAGATTTTGATGAGATATATACTCCCGTAGCTAGATTAGAATCTATAAGAATCCTTCTAGCTTATGCTTGTGCTAAAGATATCAAGCTTTATCAAATGGATGTTAAAAGTGCTTTTCTAAACAAGTTCATAAATGAAGAAGTGTACATGTCACAACCTCCCGGATTCATAGATTTTGTATGTATACAAACTTAAGAACGCTATCTATGGTCTTAAGCAAGCTCCTAAAGCTTGGTATGATAGACTTAAAGCATTTCTTGTATATAATAAATATACAATGAGATTAGTAGGTAACACTTTATTCACCAAGAAAAGTAAATCACATATTATCATCGTTCAAATATACGTGGACGATATTATATTTGAATCTACTTGTCAAGAATTGTGTGATGATTTTTCTAAAATCATGCACGAAGAGTCTGAAATGAGTATGATGGGAGAATTAAACTTCTTTCTCGGTCTACAGATCAAACAATTAGAAGATGTATCTTCTTTAACCAATCTAAGTATATTAAAGAAATTCGGACTAGAAGATTCTAAACCAATTAAAACATCAATGTCATCCGACACTAAAATTACCAAAGACGAAGACGGTGAATCCGTTGATAACACCAAATACCGTGGTATGATTGGTAGTTTACTTTATCTTACGGCTAGTCGGTCGGATACCATGTTTAGTGTGTGTTTATGTGCTCGTTTTCAAGAAGATCCTAAATCTTCTCATCTTGAAGCCGTAAAAAGAATCTTTAGGTACATAAAAGGTACAACTCAATTGGGGTTATGGTATCTTAAAGGGACGAGGTAGAAACTATTGTACATGCAAATTCTGACCATGTAGGTGATTATGTTGATCGCAAAAGTACAAGTGGTGTTTCAACATTTATGGGATGTTGCTTAACATCTTGGTTTTCTAAGAAGCAAACCGCACTAGCTATCTCTACTACCAAAGCAAAATATGTATCCGCGGGCAAAGCATGCCAACAAGTACTATGGATGAAACAAGCTCTTGTTGACTACGACATCCGTCTAAGTGACATTGCCATCTTCTGCGACAACAAAGGCGCCATTAATCTTAGCAAGAATCCAGTTTTGCATTCTCGCACAACACATATAGAAATACGCCACCACTTCCTAAGAGATAATATTCAAAAAGGGAACATTTCAATCGAGAAATTCTCATCCGAAGACAACATTGCCGACATTCTCACCAAGCCATTGAAGCGTGAACCATTTAACTTACTACGATTAGGACTAGGTTTTATGGAACAATCATCGTAAACTATCTTCTAACTCTTCTTTCTACAAGGTACGCATTTCTAATTCTTCTTCTGAGTCTATATTCTCTATTCGCACAATCACAAACATTAAAATCTATGGGGGGTTATGTTCAAACTTACACAAATATATATATTTTTAGTTAGAAATTGTATCTAATCTTTAACAAGTCGATTTTTCCAAATCTATACCCCATACTTTCAAATCAAAATTCTCACGTTTAGGACACTCATATCTTCTCTACATATTTAATACAAAGTAAAAACTTTTCTCATGCATCATCTCATATGTCTCTTGAATGCTACAGAGAATACATAACCAATATGTATTTTCGGGTACATTCAAACGTAGCTACATCAAATTAAGGAGTGTTTGGGTTATCTCATGTATATATGTACGTATTTTACATTTCTATATTTGTTTTTCATTTGGAGTCGAGATAACCAAAACTTCACATAGTTTATAAATAGGCACACACTAGGTCCTGTTGTTTTTCTACGTAAAATTTGCTTCTTACTGCACTAGATAACCGGATCCCTACGTCAAGGCAGGCCAGATCCCTTTTGGGATGGGTCCGGGAGATCCAGCTGCACAAAAGATATTTTTACTCTTCTTTTGATGTTTTAAACTTGAAATTTATTACTTATAATACATTCTCTTTAATATTTACTAAGTTTAAGACTTAGTGCTTGACCTATTTCCATTACATATATTCAATTCATATATAATCATTAGATTATGACTTATTTTGTGGTTTTAGCATTCATTGCAAGAGTAAGGATCAAATGAGAAGTAAAATTAAAATGTGAATGGTGAGAAGAAACCACAACCGCATATTTCATATGCACCTAAAGAAATAGATGCATCTCCCCATACAATTTCTCCTCCTTATTTGAAATATATGACTCAAATTTCTTCTCATTCTTCTTATTTCAATTTCTCTTCTCACTAGATCTCTTCCCTTCATTGCAATGCATGATTTTTATCTATAAATAAGGTCCTAAAATGCTTGCATCTTCATCACCTTCACCCTCTCCAAATCTCAGTTTCTTAACAATCATGGTACCCAAACGAGTTCAAACCACTCAAGAATATAGATAGGGAAGTTTGATCGAGTGCTATATTACAGTTACTTGATTTTATTTTTAAAAACTTTAAAGAAAATATTAATATTCTTTTGTAAAAGGTAATGGTTGTGTTATTGGTAGGGGTGTAATCGAGTCGAGCCGAGCTCGAGCTTAACAGGGCTTGAGCTTGGCTTGTAATTTATAAGTTAGGCTTGAGATTGGCTTGATAGCTTGACGAGCTTTAATCATCCAGACTTGAGCTTGGCTTGAAATTTTTTATTAAAGCTTGAGCTTGGCTTGAAAAGCTTGAATGTATATAAAAATATTGTATCGAATAGCCAAACTCGTCAATAAATATATGTATAAAATAAAACAAACTTAAATCATATAAAAATATATATATAAAAATATTGTATTCAACTAAAACACAACTTTTTAACCATATAAAAATATATGAACCTCATACATATGCCGTGAATGTTTTTACATGTAATTTTAGAGCCATTTTACATGTCATTTTAAAGCCATTTTACACGTCATTTTACTTGTCATTTTAGAGCCATTTTCATTAGATACATTTAGAGCCATATATGAACCTGACCTGTTATCTCACTTGACTGATGTACAAATTCAATCTGCAATCCCACATCTAAAGACCAATGTACAAATTCAAAAAACACAAAATAGAAGTATCCCAAACACAGCAACCTGCTGTCCCAAACACATCAATATGCTGTAACAAACACAGCAATCTGTTGTCCCAAAATCCAACATTCAAAAGAAACATAAGCCAAAGTACTAATTAATGTTCAAATTTCTAAATTCAAAAATACACCAACAAAACATATCTCGGCTTAATAACGTTCACAGAATCACAGATCTTGAGTCCACGCAAGTTATCAGTTAGGATTGATCACAGTTGGCACTTTTGTTCCCTTAAAAAAATGCAATCAGTAGTCAATTACATAAATAGTAAATTCATAATTACTATTATATAAATATTCAAAAGATTAATAACTTACTTGGTTTTTCTTCTTAATGCCGTGAATGTTCCTGATCCAGTTTCCTTCGCAAAGTAACGCTTGCACGGTCTCAACTCCTAGTGATGCTCGATGTTTGTCGATTACTCTACTTCCTGCACTAAATGTGGCTTCGGATGCTACTGTAGTAATGGGGATTGCTAAAATGTCACGCGCTAACTTAGACAATATACGATACTTTGACTCATGGCTCTTCCACCAATCCAATATGTTAAAAGGCTTGTTATCCTCTGGTGCACACATATGACACCCATCTTCAAAGTATAAATCAAGATCACTCTTTTGCATTGGAGCAGCTTCATTTTGTCTAACAAAATTTTGAAGTTCTTGGAATCCAGATCCTGAAGAAGTTTTTGATTGTGCCTTTGAAGATTCCGACATAAAAGAACCATTTTGCTCACTTGACTGATTGGTAGATTGATTATAAATAGTCACATACTCATAATGTAAACTTCTTAAAGTCTTTTCCACCATGTCTACAAGAGCCTTTGCATCTTCCGGTTTGTATATTTTGGGAAAGCAAAACTCAAGTGACCACATCTTCACCCGTGGATCTAATACTGCAGCAATAGCCATTAGAAGGTGGACCTCTTTCCAATACTTATCGAACTTGTCTTTCATTTTCTTCACCATTTCTCGAATGAATTCATTCTGATCATCTTTCTTGCCATCCAAAATTTGTTTTACCTTGTAAACTTCACAAAGAAACAGATTCGATGTTGGATAGTCGCTTCCAGATATGATATGGGTAACAACGTTGAACACCTCTAAGATTCCACAAATCAGCTCTACCTTCACCCAATCATCCATTGAAGGGCATGACTCGTAATCAGGGTCTCTCTCTTCATATTTAGGGAATACTTCTTTGAACTTATAAGCGCCAGAAAGCATTTCAAATGTTGAATTCCAACGAGTCTTGCAATCTAAAATCAGTTTGTTGTTAGGCAATTTCATTTGTTGTGCAAGATCATTAAATGTCTTCGTTCGTGCTTCACTTGCATTGATGAAAGATACACTATCTCTCACATTTTTTATCAATAACTTAATAGTTTCCAAACCATCTTGGGCAATGAGATTAAGTATATGTGCACAACATCGCACATGAAATAATCTTCCATCACATAACAGCTTCCTATCTACCTCAAAAATTTTTCTTAGATTTTTTATAGCATTATCATTAGAGGAAGCATTATCCATTGAAATGCTATAAATTTTCTTATCAATGTCCCACTCCTGAAAGCACTTGTACAAAGCATCAGAAATGTCAATTCCACGATGTGGAGGAGGAACATGCACAAAGTTAAGTACCCATTTGTTCAACTTCCAATCTTTATCCAAAAAATGCCCAGTAATCACCATATAACCAATCTTCTGACATTTCGATTTCCACATATCAGTTGTCAAACTAATCGAATCAACCTTCTTAAGCATTTCCTTCAACTTTGTTTTTTGATTCTCGTAAACTCTAAGACAATCATTCTTTGCAGCTGCATGACACAATCCAGGCCATTGTGGTATTCCAACCCTCATCATAAAGTCGAACCCCGCCTCCTCAACAATAGAAAAGCTATGTTCATGCATTAAAATCCAGTGGGCAATAGATTCTCGCATCTTCATGTGATCATACTTCCCATTTACAATGGCCGGTGCAAGGACAGGCTCACTACTACTTACATTTGAACCATCAGGCTGAAAATTAAGCAACCCTTGTTTTTTCATTACAAGCTTTCTTTTTCCACAATGGTCTTTTAGATGCCTACTCAGTGTGGTGGTGGTTCCATTTTTGTTATATGCCAAGAGACTATGACAATGATTACACCTTGCCTTCATTACACCATTTTTCTCTATTCTTTCAAATTCATTCCACACTTTAGCTGTTTTAGTCCTTTCAACCTTTTGCCTTTTATTTGTTTGAAATTCTTCATTACTCCCATTTTCGTCATCAATCATTGGATCATCTTGACACACGGAAGGGTTAGAGGTTGAATCATCAAGTATAATTGGATCTCGTGTTGTTGACATCGATAACCTAAGTATAAACAAAAAATAAAAATGACTATAACCTAAGTATAAACAAAAAATAAAAATGACTATGCAATATATAATCATTCAAATAAAAATGACTATGCAATAACAACATAAAAAAACACAAGCAGAGGCTTAAACAGGTTAGTTATCAGTAGATGTAATTCGTGGGGCTAGTCTTAGTAATCATACTTAAATAATTAAGGACCAGCTCATGGATAATAGAAACTTTGGACATGTTACAAGATATTTGAGCTCGAAATCTTACACTTCTAGAGCCTCAGATGAGACATGCATATCATATTGATATAGATGATGTTAACAAATAACATTATTGAATAAAATTTGTTGATACTTGATAAAAGAAAAGCTTTGGACTTACTCAGTTACTGGGAGAAATGGAGAATGACTGGACTGGAGATTTGGAAAAGTTCAAAAGAGAATGCAGCCAAGAAGAGTTAATAATACATAGAATACAAAACGTTTTGATTAATTAGGGTTAATCTAGAATACATGTTTAATTATTTACAAAGTAAGTCCTTTTAATTATGTTAATAATCAAATTATCCCTAGTTAGTTATATGAATTTATAATGGAAATATATTTATATTAAAGCTTGAAAAAGCTTGATAGTAACTCGAGCCAAGCCATCAAAAGCTTGAGCTTGGCTTGTTATATGTTTCGAGCTAATTTTTGGGCTTGAGCTTGATAAAAGCTTGACTCGATCGAGTCAAGCTCGAGCTCGAGCTCGAGTTGCTTGATAAAAGCTTGACTTGATTACAGCCCTAGTTATTGGTACCCCTCTTTGTCCATCAAAAGTACACATGTTATATACTTTCTACCCCCTTTGACGTGCTAGTTACAGTATAACACAGTTTGTTTATCAGTTTTATGTTCCGTACTTTTTGTTAGTTTAATACTTTTGACTTATGGACAAAGGCGGAGCTATTAAGGGACCGGGAAGGGTCCCGGCCCCGTAGGCCTAAGCCCGTTAGTGTATTTTTTCGCGATTTCATGTGTATTTCTGGAAAAAAATTTATTTCGACCCTCTCATTGAATGTATTTCTCGAAAAAAAATTGTTTCGGCCCTCCCATTGAAAAATTTCTAGCTCCGCCATTGCTTACGGAGTATTAAACTTTATATTTTTTTATTCCGCACTTTCCGTTTCACTGTTTTATAATATAAAAAAAAATTTAAAAATAAAAGACAAATAAAAAATATACAAAAACCAAAAGTACAACCTCTCTCAAAAGGTAAAGAGAAATAATATAGAAACCTAAATTTGGGCCTAATTTTAGACCTAAATCTAAATGACATCATCCTGATGGCTGCAGACATGAACCCACTTACTTCACAACCCATCAGGATGATAACACTTAGATTTAAGTCTAAGGGCCCGTTTGGTTAAGGTATATGGGTATAAGTCTATGACTTTAAAGTCATTAATATTGTTTGGTTGGTTATGGAGCCCACCATAATGATAGATGATACCCAAATATGAAGTTTTTCTCATGTCTTATGTGAGTGAGTGGTTTCATCATAACCTTCATTACCATTACACCCTATACCAATACCTATACCCATTATGATTTATAGCAACAAACCAAACACACTCTTAAAATTAGACTTAAGTTTAGGTCCTCTATCATTTTTTTAAAGGTAAATGTAAAAAAAGTACGGAGTAAAAAAGAGAAAACACAATCATTTTGTTTAACAAAAAATGAAAAAGTACTAGTAGTAGTCGTAGTACTGTAGTAAATATTGAATCCATCCCCCCGCCTCACTACTACTACTACAACTTCTTTCTTTCTTTCTTTCTGTCTGTCTCTTGTCTGTGCTGTGTGTCATCGTTTGAATCTCTACGTTTTCTCTCTCTCATCACACACACACACACAAATCCCTAATTCCTATTTCTTTAATCAAAATCAAATCAAATCTCAGATTCACTTTATTCCGATCCAAATTCTTCACAACTGATTCTTACTTCACTTCTCTTTATGTGAGTCACTTGATTTCTGATTTTAGTTATCAATTTGATTTCACTTGATTAATTACTAGTGTAATTTGGATATAATTAAAGATCTGATTATTTTTATTGTTTAGTTAGGGTTTTGTTGTTTAAATGTGTGATTGTTGTATAATGTGGTGTTTATTTATTGCGAATCGATACGCCGCGAATGCAGTTATTACAGTTTTACTTTATATTGACTTGATAGAATGACAGTTTTACCTTTATGCGAGATTCGCGAATAGTATTTAAGGAAAGTGTAATTAATTAATACTAGTTTGACTTGACGGAATGACAGTTTTACCTTTTGACTAATAGATATTGCTTTCTTTGAGATTCGCGAATAGTAATTTAAGGAATGTGTAATTATTACACATTTTACCGTTTGATTAGTAATTGATGCTTTTCTCGAGGTTTGTGTATACTAATTTAAGAAAAGTGTAGTTATGTGCAATGTGGTGATGTTATATAGTGGTAACGGAACATGTAGTGACTATTGAAAGATTTTATGCCGGGTGTCCCAAAAATTTTAGACTGTAGAAGAAAAATGTTATTATTAGAGGCTTAGAGCTTTGACTTGTCAGAATGACAGTTTTACCGTCTGACTAATAATTACGTAATACTTTTTCTGAGATTTGTGAATAGTAATCTAAGTTCGGTGTATTGAATAGGGAAGACATTGTAGTGATTATGATATTTGATGCATGTTTCAAGCGAAATATATGTTGGCTGGTTTAGATATTGTTTTATGATTGATCATTAATTTTTGGAATATAAGATCTAGCTTAAATATGCGTTTTCTTTATCGTTCATGAATTTAATATGATTTGATACTTGATTAAATGGTTTGTCGTATTATGTCGTTGAAGGGCCCAATTATTGAATGTAATTACTAGTGTGATCGTATTATGCAATACGGTGATATTATATAGATAAAACATAACCTGTAGTGATTATCCTTGAAACCTAGGGCTTAACTCTTTTGGTCAATCATGCTACATTTTGACGCGCATTTCGAGCAAGATATATGCTTGTGTTTGAGATATCGTTTGTTAAGAGATAGGTGGAATAAAAACTTAAAACCGAACTTTAGGTGTTCTTGTTGTTGTGGCTCTTGCCGTAGTGGTTGTTGTTAGTAGTTAGGACCACTACGAGCTTCGGTTAACTAAGTAGGTTGTAGGTTTACACCACTTGTGGTTATATCACTATTCCTTTTTGTTAGTTATTTGTGAACAAGTTAATCTTTTGGCTAATTATATGTATATATTCTTATCCACCATTGATCTGGAAATAAAGTTATAGAAATATCGTCTTTTCTTTTATAACGTTAATAGTTTTCGGGGAAATTTGTAATGGTTAGTAATCTTTGGATTAAAAGATCTACTTGTATTTTGCGTTTCTGATTTTGGATGTTTTAATTGCAGTTTAATCCTTGAATAGAGGTTTTTATCCTATTTAGTTGTCAAAATGCCCAGTTACGTACTTTCGTGTAAATCATTTTGTACAAGGTGGTGATGTAAAGATGCTATAAAGATGCAATAACACCTGTAGTGATTATCCTTGAAAAGTTATTTCTGTTTTTGGTTCCACCTAGGGGTTAGGGCGGCTATTAAGTTGGGTCGAGCTAGTGTGTTGGGACTTGGGATTTATCTCTTTTAGTTAACCCGCCGACATTTTGATGGACATTTCGACAAAAGTGTTTGCTTGCAATATAGATATGAATAATTCACAGTCATATGTTTTAATATATGAATATTGCATATGTCAGTAGCCCTTTTTGTAATAAGCTCTAGTTAGTTACCTATCAAATCCAGCGACAATGAATTTTGATCCTACGAGTCTTTGGTTGGAATCTGTGAGATAGGTGGAATATAAATTCTTACTGAACTTTAAGCTTATCATTGTCGTGGCACTTGCCGTAGTGGTTGTTGATAGTAGTTAGGACAATATAAGTTGTTACCATAGAAGGCTGTTGGGACCAGTGCACTCGTCCTTATCACACTAGTTCTTTTTGTTCGTTATATAGTGACAAGATTAACCTTCTAGTAAGTTGTATGCATATAATCGTATCCATCATTTCTCAGCAATATGGGGTAGCATACACTTGTTTCCCGTAGAGTTTATATTTTTTGTGTAAATGCGGATATCACAGTCCCACCTTGGTTGTTCCAACTCTGTTACAACATAATCTGGCTCAAGGAAGCAAAGTGTGTATCCATTAGAAATTTTTATTGTACTTTCTTTTTCACAAAGTGTCTATATAGTTATATGGAATATTAACCTCCCCTCGTTTGTTATTGCAGGTCATATGGTCTTCAAAATACGGGGCCTAATTGAATATTTGTTTGAGTGAATACAGAGCTTAATAGGTCCTTTGTTGAATAAGAAAACAAAGTTGAGTTGGTAATGTGATTCATCTTTGGATGGACACAGAAGAACCACATGACGATTTAGGTACCTCAGAGCAAGGGACTTCTAGTAATACATGGTGGCCTTCAGAATTTAGTGATAAATTTGCATCTGTTTCATTGGGACCGAAGAAAGAAGGTCCATCTCATAGAAGATCCATGAGCACCACCACATATGATAGGCTTCTTTCTCAATCTCAATCAGCGTCACAGGTCCTTTGGAGCACTGGAGTGCTTTCTGATCCTATTCCAAATGGTTTCTACTCGGTCATTCATGTAAGGATTTAAACTTTTATAGTTCTGCTAGGATACCACTATTACAATTTCTGTTGAATTTTTGCGTACTGGATTTCATGCCTTTGGAATCCCCCCATTCATAAACTTCATATGTATGTTAGTTATAAAGTTCAAGCATGCATGTTGTATACTGTGAAGGATTTGAGTTAATGTTGAATAAGAGACACATAGAAATTAGAGTGACAAACTCTGGGCTTTATATCGTCTACTATAGGGTCTTCTTTGTAGCAAACATGTTTTCGTTGATAATAGTGAACTTTACATCAGTTGCAGATACACCCTTTACAATTCCAGAATTTGAATGGAAGAACCCTATTTGAGTATGAGATAACATTTGAATACTATTCTAAGGCTTACACTTGTCAAATTTGTAAACCCATAAAAGTCTCAGTCAATATATTAAAACTGATAAGAAACTCCACAGCTCAACTTTTGATGATTCGATACCATACTATGAAGTTGAAAGCTTCACTGATACATATAGTCCTTAATTAAAGCATTTGACGTAATTTCATGTCTAAAAGATTTGCTATTTACATTATATTCTTCGTTTCTTTATCTCGTTATCTCTGCTAGCTCCAAGGTTCCAAAACTGAACCACCATTTAATTTGTTTGGCAATTCGTAGTGTTCCATTGCATCGAATAAATGTATATTGGTCCGCATGTTGCAAATAAGGCATCTTGTTTTTCCCTGTTTGAATTTGTGGCTGTGAATCTTGAATGAGAACTTATTATATACAGTACCTCAATAGTTGTACAACTGACTACCCATTGAATATTTCCAAGACCACTCCGTTGCTGATCATCCCACCTCTTGTTCTTGCTTCCTGCATACTTTTCAGCAAAAGTAAAGTCAGCCAAACTCTTTTATCGTTTTTTTCTTGAACAGTTGCAAAGCTGATTCCTAAACTTTTTCATGTTTGACAAGCTTTGGGATCCCTTGCTTTCTCTTTTACCGACAAGTTTTAATTTAACACCTATATCTTTGGCAGAACTTCAGTTAAAAACTATGAATTGCAAGCTCCATTCCTGCTGGTATAGAAAGTACCTCCAAATAGAAATCATGCATGAGTGTTAAGAATTACATCTATTTTTTATGAAATGATGGGAGTTCTTTTAAATGTAGCATCTTTGCAGCTATTGATCTGTATTATGTACAGGATAAGAGGCTGACAGATCTTTTTCATGATATTCCCACATTGGAGGAACTTCACAATTTGGAACTTGAGGGTTTGAGAGCCGATATCATTCTTGTTGATTCCCAAAAAGACAAGAAGCTTTCCATGCTAAAACAGCTCATTTCCACACTAGTGAAAGGTCTGAACTCAAATCCTGCGGCCATTATTAAAAAGATTGCTGTATTGGTGAGTCCTGGATATTGCTTTGTCTTGTAGTTTTTTTTATTGAATTAAATTTGCTCCCGTTTATTGGTAGAATTGCTTTACATGAAGATTATTGGTACTGCATGTAAGTTAATACCCCTAAGCGACCAGGATTTTTGAAAGAAAGCTGCAAGCTGACTGAAACAGGATTGTAATATAATCGAGACCTTCAAGGAGGCCTAATCTATCTGTTTGTTTAGTTATCTGATAAATAATTGGGTTACTTGATGGTAGCTTATTTTTATTAACTTTAACATGCCATTGATATAACTAGTCACGTGAATAGACATTTACACATTAGACAAGCTTAGTTGGATGTCGAATAATAATTGCAGAATGTTGCACTACTAATCTGATGTCACAGACTCACCCCTGTAAGTTTTAGGTTACACGTTTAATTGAGCTTTTTTTCACTTCAATAATTGAGAACAATGTATGAGCTCATATAAAAAAATAGGCCACTTGCGCTCATCTTCATTTCCAGCCCACAGTATGAAGGTTCTTGCTGGCTACTACTCTAGCTGAACAATAGGCGTAATTCACATATAAACAGACCACATGGGGTTTTAATGACTATTAGACCAGCTCCAGTTTAACCACCTAGCATGTCTGGTAACAAATTGAAAGTAGCACGAAAGTAAGTAAAATGCTTGAGAGTCCCTTGAGAACCTTTAACACTGAATCAACCTTTGGTGCACCTTAAACTATGCTTATTACTCTCTCAATTCCATAGTAAGTGCCCGAACTGACGTTTGAAAGTTAAAAACACTTTCAACTTCAAATCTTGTATTGATCTATGGTGTTTAATATATAAAGTTTCAACTACATTACATTGTATAAGAATCACTATTTTATATTTGATTTTGAGAAGTACTATGCTGTCACAAATCCCTGACTTTAAGGGTTATGTTAGCACGTGTGAGTTTCTCATTTTTCAAGTTATATTTTATATTTTAAAGCTTGGTTTGCTGTTTTTAAAGGTGAATGTTTTGATTGTCCATTGCATGTAATTTCTTTTTCAGGTGTCAGATTTCTATAAGAGGCCACAGTTTGATAGCCCAGTTAAAGCTGGACATGATGATGCATCTCATGTGCCGGGGAGTCGAGGTGTCCAGTTGCTGGGGCATATTAAAAATGGTTCATGCCGTCCTCGTGCAATACTGTTTAAAGTTCTTGCTGATACTGTAGGTTTCGAAAGTAGACTGGTAGTGGTAAGATGCACTAAATTCTGTAAACCTCTATACCCCCACTAATAAGAACTTAAATAATGAATTTATAAATAAGTATAATAATATCTAGTAGTGCCTTGATACTTTGGTCTTAGGGTGTTTGGATGTGCTATTTGATAGTGATTTTGTATAAATATAATCAAATAATCACCTGTATTGTGATGAGCAATATGAGATGGTGTTTGGATGTGTCTCTGCCTTTTGCAGTTTAATACCACGCTGTTTGGGTGTTTGACAAGTTCTGATTATTTAAGAAATCGATACATAAATGACCAAATTAGGTGTTTTTTTTTAAAAGGAAACACGTCTTGTGACATGAGAGTAAAAAGTCTCAAATTAGGTAATTAGGTTTTACATATTTTACTCTCTATGAAAGGCGTTTAAATAAGAAGATAGTTAAAAGCTAAATTTCTTTATTCAAGAAAAAAAAAATTGATTATTGCAAGTACATGTCATAAATGGGATAATCAGTTCCTAAACCTAAATCTGACACCCCCTTAGTTGGTAGTTTCTGGCATGTGAATCCAAATAAATAGGTGACATTCTGAAAGTATGCAGCTCTTTTCCTTATAAATTTCGTGGTTGAATATTTTCAGGGCTTACCTGATGAAGGAGTTGGTGAGTGTATAGATTCATATAAGCATATGTCTGCAGTAGTTGTTCTGAATTCTGTAGAACTACTGGTCGATCTTATGAGATTTCCGGGTCAACTAATACCCCAATCAACAAAAGCTATTTTTATGACCCATATTTCTGGAGCTGGAGAAAGTGATTCTGCCGAAAATGACTCATGTGATTCGCCACTCGAACCAAATAGCCCTCTATATGGGTTTTCGGAGAGGATTGAGAATGATAGGTTGGATGCTTTTAGCATGTTCATGTATCTCTATTAATTTTTCTATCTGCTGCTAAAGTTGTAGAAGTTTATATCTATCTTGATGTAATCCTGCAGTTCTGAGAAAGATGACAATCTCCATCACCAACGGAGATTAGAATCATCTTTGAATGTGCCCGGACCTTCATTGAGGAGTAAAATGATGCGTTCTGCTTCATCTGTTGATGGAAAATGGAGGTACTCTTTTCTATGATCTTAGGTTTCTAACAAGTTTATTTAATATCGAGATATCATGCTTTGTTCTCTGTCTATCTTCATCTATTAAATTGTAATTGGGTTAATGAATTATTGTAGTTTGTATTCATAGCTCTTATTTTATTGTCCACTATGTATCAGTTTATCCCATAGTGAACCTGATATTGCTGCCACATTTTGGCGAAGGAGTCGGCGGAAGGTGATAAATGAACCAAGGACTGCAAGCTCAAGGTTTCTTTCGGCTCCCATATTTTATGGTCCTTTTTTTATGTTATCATAGACAACCTTTCACTGAAAGATAACATCCGCTACTAAGTATAGTATAATATGCATATGGGTTTTTCCTTTCTTCTGGTGCAGGATAGTTATTTTCATTTACGGTTGTATGATCTCCATGTTTTTAATAGCTAAACAATAAACATAAAGGAATGATATGTTTTTATTAGTTTGGAAGCCATTCTATTTATTGATTGTACAAAAGACAAGGTTTTATATAGTCCATAAGGTAAGATGCCTATCGACCTTACAATGTCTAGTTCTTTTAGTTAGTGAACAACATGTGGCGCTAAGCATAGTTGTATGATATTAGATGCAATAGTTTAATAAAAATCAAATTTTCTTTGCATTAGTTACATTCACGCGATAAGCTTTGTATTTGGAAATGACATAATAATATGATATCCCCAAAAAGTTGCAACCCATTATCTTGTAATGAGACATGTTTCTTTTACATGCCTGCTTCAAATATAATTACAACATGATGGTAAGTCTAGTTTGCTAAGAAGGCTTATAGCGTACCAGTCAAAGGAATTCTAATACAATGTTTGGTCATTTCCAACATAGACCAACGTAAGTTGACTTGAACAAGAGGAGGGTGCAAGGGGCAATCAGTTTGAGTTGTGGTTTTAGATGCTAGGATATACAACGGTTGACCCTAGATACGAGAGTGGTCTAATACAATTTGTTTAGACTTGTTATGAGGCTTCTGATCATAAATTAAAAAAAAAAAAAAAAAGTTGCAAACACCACCTTATTATATTATTTATGATAATGATTTATGCTTGCTACTCAGAACCTGGTAAAGATTAGTTTAAGGTCACGTGATACTTATTTCACACTTAGTTCATCATCCTTAAGCGTGTGATGTTAGTAGTTGGATATCAGACACAACCAAGTAGAGCTAGTAGGTTGAACTTCTTATCCATACTTGCTATCATAAAAAATTAAAGTTTGGATAGCAAACAAAGATCCCTTGAGCCAAGCATATCTTTGCCTTATTTAAAGAAAAAAAGTATAGATTATGCGTAGTTAACTTGATTTTAGTCTTTCTAGTAGTCTTTATTGAAATCTTTCTGTGCTTTAATAGGCTGCTAAAGAACTGTAAAGCATAATAATCTTTAGTAAAGAGATAATTACAAGGGCATATACTTGTGCATTAAAGCATACTGTGCATGATGTATAAAAAATTCAAGGGTGAAACCCATATTTAATTTTGATAAGGAAGCAGTGCATCTACTTGGTTTTCCAGTTTTATACTAGTTTTGAGACTTTAGTAAAGACTACTTCAGTTATTGTGTATCTGTTTTTTATATTGCAGTCCAGAGCATCCATCTTTTAGAGCACGTGGTCGTTCCATGCTTGGTGGTGATAGGAGATCATTTAGAGACTATCCTGATGAAGTTGGTCCTTCAAGGTTCTTACAACTGCTATATCTGCTGTCAATCTTAACTCTTAATCTTACATGAATTGGACATCTTGTTATGTTTTTTTTTAACGCTTGTTAATTCCTTATAGTTGTTGCATTCTGCTGTCATATGATCCTATCTTTACCGACCAATAGTTGTCTAAGGCTTTATTGTCCTCGAGTTTAGTTTTGGGTAGATATTGACATTTTACTTAGGAATAATTACTTGTTATTATGCCCTTTTCTGCCAAGTGTAACCGTAGATCAGTAGATGCATGGTTCAAGAGACCTGATACTTTATGAAACCAAAGATTATGCAAGATTTGATTGCCCTCTGGTGGTTTTATGGATATATCATATATGTTGAGTAGACATGCTACCAAGGAAGAACCACCAACTTCTTATGTCTTACTGTTTGTTTGTGAAATATATTTTGTTGGAAGTCCCTTCCTATGCACATAACACACAGGTTCAGAACTCAGACTCATTAAATAAGAAAAACAAAGTGTCTCGGTGTGTCTTCAAAGGTATCTATTCTACTTTGGTATTCTGAAAAAAAGGCTACTTGAAAGACATAAAAAATAATTTGCATGGCTAAGTAAATTCGGGTCTAGCTTTGGAATTTGGCTCAGATATGAAAAACCAACATGTCTATTCAAATAGGATTTTATTGCACAAGACATTGTCAATTTAAGTTGTAGAATCCTACTGACTTGGGTGATTGAACACGTGATTGAATACGTGTAGCGGTGTATATTTAGGTAAAGAACTTTTGGAAGACTTGAAATAATAAATAAATCAACAGATGGCATTTAAACAACTCTGATTATGTAGCAGGCAGGTAGTCGCAAGTGTTCTCAGCATATAAGTTGTCAGCAATGCCAATTTCGCAATATAACAAAGAGCTAAAATCATTAATTTCTTGCTCTGCGGTTGTTATAGAATATTGTTCTAATTGTCAAATTCTTATGTTCACCCTAAGTAAGAGTGTGAATGTAATACCATTTTTGTGATGGTTTTAAAAAATAAAGCGAGGATTTTCTAAATCAATAAACTAATTTCAGTACTAATATTGTTGATTCTACAGGTCGGACGGGACATCAACGTCCGAACATCGTAGAAATCGAAGAAGAAGCATCAGCATTACTCCAGAAATTGGTGATGACATCGTGAGGTTGGTAGTCTTTTATTTTAAGCCGGGAACTTATGTTGTTAACCTAAGGTTTTTCTCATACTTATTTCCTATGGACCTATGGTATATTATAAGTGGGTGGGTTGTGTTATGGGTCAAAACATGTAGTTTGGTAGTGTTAAAAGAATGAAAATAGTTACAGAGACACCATGGATTTTTGGTGGTTTGATAAAGAGGTGTATTAAGAAAAATTATTGATTACTTGTTACATCTTAAAAATTGCATTGACATAAAGTTGGTGAAATATGATGACTGATGAATTAGCAGTGTTGGCCCAGCCTATCTTATTCAAAAAACAAAAAATGAATGAATACATAGCAACCTTAAAAAAGTAAAGATGCAGATATACCTATTAATTATAGATTTCCTACAAGATTTGTAATTTCTCTTGTGGTTGGTGCTTCTCTTCTAATAAAAAATGATATGAAAGCTTGCTTAAGGAGTGACAGTTTCTTGAAGGCAACAGACATGATGATTCTTTCTTCTATGACATGCAGAGCTGTACGGGCAATGAATGAAACATTAAAGCAGAATAGACTATTGAGAGAACAGGTGGAGACAAGGCTGCAGAATACAGATATAAATAAAGATGTATGTGTTTCTGTTTATTTTTTTTGTGTGTAGACTGTGTTGATACAAATTCTGTATCTATTGTCATAGGTACATTAATCTATCTAATTTTGCAGCTCTTAATTTCCACGATACAGGTGGAAATAACACACCCAATAAATTTCAAATATAACTGTTGAAGTTTAGTTTCCATTTAGACTGTTATCATTATCTTGTTTCTTAAATAAATGCATCTATTAGTTTTATACTTTTATGATAAAATTGTTATCGTGAATCAAAACAAAGTTTGATAGTTTAGGAATTACTAATCAGATAGCAACTGGGATTATGTCTATATAGTCAATTGTTTTCATAATTAACAAATAGGACAAAATATATTTGTTTTTACTTAGGTTTTTATAATAAAATATATAGTACTTTGTTATTGCTAGCAATCATATTCTGTCTTGGATTACTGGTTATTGCATTCTCCATTTAATTAGAAGTATGCTTATATTGTCTTTTCTAACTTTTTTTTGGGTATGGTAGTGTTTAACCACTGTTGACTCTGTATTATGGTTAACGTGATGTGATGTTGTAGGAGGCGGATGACTCATCTTTGTATTCACTTCAAAGGGAGCATTTGAATTCACAAAAGGCAATGTCATTGCCTACATCTCCTCATCAATACAGGCATTCAGCTTCTGGGAGACCTGGTATTCCAGATGGCATGGTTCGTGATGAAACAGTCTCCACTTGGAACAAAATTCTAGAATCACCCATGTTCCAAAATAAGCCTCTATTGCCTTATCAAGAGTGGAATATTGATTTCTCAGAAATTACAGTTGGCACTCGAGTCGGAATTGGTAAGAAACGTCTTCTAAACTTATTTTGTCATACATGATACATGTATCTCATTCCAAGTAAAACTCTTTCATTCGTCCAAGCTTGGCGGCACATATTTGGATTGTCTGTGGGATGTGGGATCACGTATGCTAAAGTTAAATTAATATCGATATATAATCGTATTTAACACTATTTAGTAATTTCGTTTTTTTAAGAATTTTGACAAAAAGTTTAACTTCTGGAAGCCTTACCCCTGCAAGAATTACTCGTTTTGACCTGTTACACAACCTGCCAATTGTACATCCTCTTGTTTCCACGAATATAATGAGGTGACTTCAATCCTGCCGCTAGACTAGCTGTATATAATGAAATCTCGTGTCCGGGGTACCTACATGCATACACATGTACATAACTGTATACATTATCTGTTTGTACATACTTAAGGTTATTGTATTCAGGATTTTTTGGGGAAGTTTTTCGTGGCATTTGGAATGGAACAGAGGTAGCAATAAAAGTTTTTTTGGAACAAGATCTAACAGCTGAGAACATGGAAGATTTCTGCAATGAAATATCTATTCTCAGGTATATTTGCGGTGGATGATTTTAACAGTCATTTATTTATTTATACTTGTCTAACTCCTCTTCATTTTCTTCCTTGTGGTTTTTGACAGCCGTCTTCGACATCCGAATGGTATGTAATTCTCCTTTTTTACGTATATATTTTGGTACAGGTGGAAATTGGGCCGGTTGGGTAATAGATCTGAGTTGGTAATTTGGAATTGCGGCTTAAACAGGTTGTGTCAGGTTGGGTGGGTTATGAACAGCTTAATCTAACCTTTTTAAGATTTTGAAGCTTTTTTTGGGTTACCGTGGTTTCCGACCTTTTGGCCGACTAATCATCGGGGTTTGAACCCACCGCCACAGACTTAAACCGGGTAAAGCCCTCCCTTTTCAGGAGGTTGGCCTTTTGCCGCTAGGCGGCTTGGCCACCCCTAGGTGGACTTGTTTGAACTTTGAACCATCTGATCTGTTCCCTTCTCAGTTGAAAACGTTTAGCTTTTCCTTTTTGACCATATACAGTCATACAGATAAATCATAATCCAACTAATAATAGGGTAAACTGCAACTTTTTTTCTATGTTTTGATTTTTGAATAATTGTTGTATAAAAATCTCAAATTGCTCAACCAAGCAATGTCAACTCTTGACAGTTGAACTACAAATAAAGCCTTAATGGAGAAGGCACTGTCTGTATTTAAGATGCAGATATACTCGTACCTAAAGTTTTAAACACTACTCATGATTCTGTGACTGTGTTCTTTAATTTGATGCAATTTAGAAAATTTAAAATAAACTGACTGAAATATTATTTGATGATTTGTGCAGTTATACTGTTTCTTGGTGCCTGCACCAGACCTCCACGCTTATCAATGGTTACTGAGTATATGGAGATGGGATCATTGTATTACTTGATTCATTTAAGTGGTCAGAAGAAGAAACTCACCTGGCGTAGAAGACTTAAAATGCTTCGTGATATATGCAGGTTTGTCAGTTATATTGACTTTTCAAATGTCTTTCAAGAGTAGTCCGTCATCATATGGTATTTTATTGCTGTTCACTTAATGTTTGATGTGGACAAGATAGACGAATGGGATTTTAGTCTGTGTCCACTTAATATATGACCTCACTTCATCTTATTCGTATTTCTTGTTGCATGTTATGAAGAGGGTTGATGTGCATACACCGGATGAAGATAGCTCATCGTGATATAAAAAGTGCAAATTGCCTGGTGAATAGGCATTGGACTGTAAAAATATGTGATTTTGGGCTCTCAAGAATGATGACGGAATCACCTATGAAAGATACCTCATCAGCAGGCACTCCTGAATGGATGGCTCCAGAACTTATCAGAAACGAACCTTTCACTGAAAAGTGTGATATTTTCAGTCTTGGAGTCATCATGTGGGAGTTGTGCACTCTCAGTCGGCCCTGGGAAGGTTTGCCGCCTGACCGGGTAAGTTGCATCCACTCATTGCTTAATTTGATTAGATATATCATATATGGGCATTTAAGGAGGTTATAAAACCGGCAAAAGGGCCGGTAGGTCAAAACAGATTCTGGTCAAAATGAGGAATTACTGCTAAATCTTATTTTGGAATTAATGATTTATTTGGTTTAATGCCTAAAAAACTTTGGGAAACTGTGGAGTCGTTTGACTTGGTGTACAAAATTATTCAAATCAAGTCATTTATAAGTAACTGGCTTGAATTTGCCACATTTAAACGTTATTTGGCCATACTTGTTGCCCATGAGTATGTTTCAGTTGTGAAAACAGGATTTTTTATCTGATACCTTTGGTTAAAATTATTATTGTGTATGACCTGTGAAGCAATATTAAGTATGCTCTCTTTTGTGGAAAGCAAGTTATTAAATTTTACCTGTTTTGTGTTCTCAAAGGAGCCTAATGTTCAGTGGTATGGTGTTCAGGTTGTATATTCTGTCGCCAATGAAGGTTCACGATTGGACATCCCTGAAGGTCCACTCGGCCGGCTAATTGCTGGTAACTGTTCTACGTCTTATCTGTTCTTGGATGTCTTCACTATTCTCATAAAACTAAATTGACTAATATTGAAGCTCAATCTTATGGATCAAAATGAATTCAGTCAATAATTTTGTCGGTTACAGAATAGGTCAATAGGGTGAGTTGGGTGACAGCTTGAAATGGGTTTATTAGGGAGGATAATAAACAAGCCTTGTGGTATGTGGAGTAATTTTGGTAGTGTACAAGTCCTCTCTAGAAATTTTGACCAGGTCAAAACCGGGTGGGTCGGGTTGGCCTTTTTTTTCTTCCCATAACTGAATTTAAATTGCACCTGCTAATTCTATTATTTCTAACAAAAAGTAAATATAAATTTCTTGAAGTGGAGATTGCCAGTGTTATATTTAACGGGGGCTTATTCTTGCAGATTGCTGGGCAGAACCGCAAGAGCGACCAAGCTGTGAAGTCATTCTCACTCGTCTACTGGACTGCGAATATGCCCTTTCTTGATCCATATAGATTGTAATGAGACTATCATATATAAGTCAAAAAGGAAAAAAAAAAGGAAAAAAAGAAAAGACATAGGAGAGGTTCTACAAAACTTTTATCGGCTCGAGTTCTTGACTTCTGTATAAATCCAGTTTAATTGGAACAAAACACTGGTTACCATTACAATTCTCAATCACAAAACTCTTTCAAGACTTCATATTGTCTCCTGTTATCTTTCTCACCAAAAGTTTACTTCAAGTTTAATTTTTGTGAGTTGTCGCAAAATATTGAGGTGGTAAAGTGATTAATGAGTAAATGGTCAAAGCAAGTCAGGTTGCCTAAGAAATCTTTTTTGCGATTTTGAGATTTTTCCATAACAAACGCGTGTTGAATGTGCCACTACCAATACAAGATAATTTAGTCTTTTTAATAAAATAATTAAAAAGGTCGGAAACCATTGGTACCCAAAAAACATACCCCGAATGATTCTTGACCCATTTGACATTACCTGTGAACATTCATTATCTCAACTCATGGAGCATGAACACTAGAATTAGTGCATCAGTTAACATACATTTGACACAACGAAATATTGACAACATAAAATGAATATTATTGAACTTGTAAATCATGAATTACATTCAACGCCTTCGTATCTGTTATATCTTATTCTAGACTCATACAAGAAATCTACTTGTTTTTAGTCCTCAATCTGACGCCTATTCAATGCATCTTCAAATCGACTACACGAATCTGCTCTCATCTCAGTACTCATATCGTTCTCAGGTGCTGGATAATAATCTTCTCTAAGCTGAACATCTCTCAGATTTGGAATCCTCAAAAGAAACATCAAAAAGTGCTCATGAGCCGTCCCATGAATAAACAGTTTCCTCAACATAAGACACCCTTGTAACAACCCCGCTGCAGGTAACGACAAACTCCTCTGGTTAACATCTTTATCTTGTGGAGGCCAGTAATCAAGTTCAATTAGGCTCAAATCCCCGATCCCAAACAAATAAAACCGTTCCCATAAGCTCAAATCCATGTGACCAGATGGTGCAGTATGTGCATAACCAATAGTGTCACTGCAGTCTAATTTCATCTTTGATAGTTTCGGGTATAACGCTAAAGATGTCAACCCGAATTCCCTATGTGCGGGTTTTGGGAGGAACCTGCAATCACCTTCAATTTTGATAAAAATCTCCTCCAGATTGGGACAATTTTCGAGCCCTGATGATACCAATGGTGTCAAAAGCTCACCAACTGGAAACCAAAGAGATAGATGCTCAAGTTTTTCCCATGTTTTTTCTTGAAAACCATTGCTAAAATCATTCAAATCAAAATCAAGTTTCTGTTTTTTCCTCTTATTACCCAACTCATCATCAAAATCATTTTCTGTTTCAATCTCGTGGAGATCATCTAACTCGTCAAAATCATCCCAAATACAATCAATATGAAGCTTACGTATCCGACCCTGGATTGGCTCCAATGCTTTCAAAGACGACTTTGCACCTAACTTCATACAACACGAGATCTTAACTTCAACCAAAGTCCGACTCAAAATACAAACAAAAGTCCTCATTCCTCTACCCGTAATATTCTTACACCCTTGAACTTCAAACTTAGACAGCTTAGAACACCCTCTCGCGATTGCAATCAAACCCATATCAGTCAAATCAGCTACATTCCTGATCGACAACGATTCAAGCCGTTGACACAACGCAACCCCATCTAACTTGGACTCAACCGGCATTGAAATACCATGAAAATTCCCAATTTTCAAACACTTCAACTTCAAACATTTCGAGTTCAATATTTCCAAAGCAGGGCCGCTATCTCTAACATTATGAGAAACATCAAACATAAACTCTTCCAACAACGGAAGCCCGGAAAACATTTCAATCAAAGTCGAAACAGTAACGCTTGCATCCTCCCCACTAAAACCTTGCGTCTCCGGACCCGCTCTAGCGTTCACCAACGCCAACGGATCCGCAAGACACAAAACCGACAATTTAGGACAATTAACCGGAATCAAACCTAGCGTTTCATCTCCAACAAACCCAACATAACTAGGATTAAACAAACAAACAATATACAATTTCTTCAAATTCGGACAACATTTCGTGATCTCCTCAACTTCATCACCTTTAAACCCATCCATTAACGAAGGGTTCATAAGATTCAAACAAGTAAGCCTACTCGCACTCAACGGATAAGTTCTCAACACTATAGGAATATCATCAGTCCAACAATAAAAACTCGACAAATCCAAATCAACTAATTCCCTACAGTTCTCGAAAACCGGAGAAATATCGTCTCCAGGGCCAACCACTGGCCGCTGATGCCATCTGACTAACTTAATCTGACGGATCAGCGGCCAGTGAGGGGCCAGAACCCTAATAGCATTAGGGTTCCTAGAATATATGACAAGGGACAACACATTAGGAAACATCTGGCTTAAAAGCTGCGCAAAAAGCGCAGCAGGGCCACCCGACAAAAGCGGGTGGCCCCAAGGTGATAATAAAGACAAGTCTAAATGAGTGACAGGTCTAAAACATGAAGGGAGCATAAAAAGGTCACGTGCGTTGCCACGTAGGGTTAAAGAGGCACGTGTGGACCTGTCTAAAAAAAGCCATTTACGGGAAACTAAGCTGGCGGCGTTGCGGCTGCGGGTGTTGGAGATGGCGGCGATTATGTTGGAAAGGATGACGTCAGGGAGGTCACTGATTGTTGTGGTGGAGAAAGACATTTTCTCTTTCTTTTTTTAGGTAAGTGTTTCAGTGATGTGTTTTTGTTTATTTCTGTTTGATGGATGTGAGTTGTTTATAGGATAGGGTTGTGAGGATAATATGGTAGATTTTTTTATTTTCTTTTTTTTCATAATTTTTGTCGGTTTGTGGAAGTGTGAATCAGCTGAGCTGTTCGCGAAAAACTCGCACGAGCCGAGCCTGAAAGAGTTTGAGCTCGACCCTAGAACATGGTCTCACTTAATAATCGCTCGAGGCCAAGTGATGCAGGGCATGTTCGAGCTCCAACTCTTTTAGCTTAGCTGTCGGTTCTTCGGTCAATATGTGATGTCATGTGTTTGACTGATTCAAATAGATTAAAGGGTAAAAATGTCAATATATAATTGTTGTAATCTATCTTTTTTAGTATTAGTATTTGTGTTATTTTCAAGAGTTATGTTTTACGATTTGTTTCCTTATTTAAAGGTTACTCGTGAATCTTAGCTTTCTCTCAAAGTCACTTTTAAACTATAAGTAAAGGTAATAGGTTTAAGTTTTAAAAACATGTTATGATGAATTAATTGGAAAATAGAAGTTTCTCTTGAAGTCCCAATTGAGCACACTTCGAGGGTTTATCAAAATTTCTATATTATTTGTTCTTGTGTGATTTCTTGCATTCACAATGGTTCCACCATCACCAAGCTTTATGTATAATGATTGATTAGGCTCACGAATTTAAACGAGCCGTATAATTATGCACGTATAATTGTATATACGTAGAACTATGAAGTTAAGCCTGAGCTAGTGAATTTTTTCACAAGCCGAGCTTGAGCTAAAACATACAAGTCTAATTTGGAGACTCCTTTATAAAAATGAAAACCTATATTTTAACATTTTATAAATATTTATTTCGTGTAGTTTATTTTAAATTTTGTTTTCGAAAAAAGAAGATAAATACACCTTTAAGAACAGAGTAAAAATTTAAAAATTTATATTGGGTAAGTAATCTTACATTAACTATCTTTAGTGCTTATAAAGAGAAAGTCAAACTTTAGTCTTACTTAAAAACTAAAAGACTAAAATACACCGTTGGTCCCTAAACTTGGCTGGACGGATCGCGATGGGACGAAACCCGGACTTTTCATCGCCATAGGTCCAAACCTTGGCCATCAAATGCCAGATTCGTCCCTTGACCAGAATTGGGACAGTCAAACCGATTTTCTTCGAGGGTATTATAGACCATTCACTTTTTTGACCCAACCTAGTTAAAATGTAACCCAACCTTCAACCAATATATGTATCTACGACCAAGAGTGTACCCTAAAATACAATCAACACACATTCTTCCCAAAGCAAAAAGAAAAACAATAATGGCACAAAACGATAAGGGGAAGGGTTTGTTGAGTTCGTTGAGGAAAGAAATGAAAAGCGTTTGGGTGTTAAGAAGGAGAAGGAAGAGGATGGCATCTTGTTATCAAAGTTTAACGATTTGGGAGAAAGGATTAAAAATCTGGAAATTTTGTTTAAATATCTTAAGGAAATGAAGGAAAAGAAAGAAAACGATGATAGGGAGAGTTGTGGGTCTAGCTAAGTGTATGTTTAGATGATAGTAAACATTTGTAGTTCTTGAGAACATGAAATCGATGAATAAAATTTTGTGATCTTATTTAAGTAATTGTGTTTGAAATCGTTTTGCATATCTTAATAGGTTTGACTTACCCAAGTTACAATTTGTTGGTTTTCATAAGTTTGTTTGACTTTGGTAAGTCAAAATTCAAGATGTTACAATACACCATTGTCAATACATTGTTGTTTACTGCTAAAGCGTTTGCATTTTGAACCCGTGTTTTGAAACCACCGCCTCTAATTTTTCTGATACGGGGGTGTTTGGTTTTCTTTGTAACAACTTTTGCTGATAAAAGGGGTCGTTTGGTTTAGCTGATACAAGCGGATGTTTGTTGATACATTATGATTTAGTGCTAAAGTATTTGCATTTTCACCACATCTTTTTAAACCATTGCCTTTGCTTTTGCTGATACAAGGGGGTATTTGGTTCTACTGATTAAAGTTTTGCTGATACAAGGGCCTGTTTGGTTTTGCTGATACAAGGGCCTGTTTGGTTTCGCTGATATAAGGGGATGTTTGGTTTTGTTGATACTAATAACACTAAAATACACCCAATATCACAATACAAGAACAGATTAAACAACACATAACCCAAATGATATTTTATCATTAATAAAGTCTGTTAAACATCATAACCAACTACATCAAATCTAATTTACATACCCTTTTTAGCAAAACTATCACCCAAAAGACCGCCTTTATCTACCAAATGGAAAACCAAAAATTCAGGCATTATGTTCAGCCATTTTCTTAACAAACTCTTGGTTGAACTTAATACCTTCATCTGTTTGACCAACAATCTGTATGAGTTGGGCAAGTTGGTTTGTTTGCCTCGACTGGATTTTGTTGGTAGCATCCACAGTCAAGCGCAATTCCACGAGGTCCCAGAGCTTGATTCTCTTCTATCAGCTCCCTACGCTTGATGATTCATGTCTTCAGATGCTGAATGCAATGAAGAACTAGCTTCCTTAGAATCCCTTCTTGGGCAGCCTCTTCTTCAAACCAGATAGCCATACGATCATTCAGATTTGGCAAACCAGCCACCTCCATGAGTTCGTTTAAAATGGGGAAATCTGCCATTGGAAAGTTGTGTGTGTGTGGAAAAAGATGAGTTTATCGGTAAAAGACGGTGAAGGGTCTAATAGTTACTTTTTTCACACTCGGTCCCTGAATTTGTCATAGTTGCCGTTGTCATACTTAAAACTCCCGCCCAATATTCACTTTAGAATACACAATTGGTCCCTCAAGTTGCCAACTTATGTAAATCCATTAGAAGTTTGACTTTGTTAAGTCAAACTTCTAAAACATATCAAATTATCAATTCACTCCAAAACAAATATTAAGTAATGGTTTTGCAATATTGACTTTACAAAGTCAAATACCATTCTATATGTTATTGAATATTCCACTAGCCATCCTTATTATCAAACTTCAAATACCATTATGCCTTTTGCACTTAATCTTCCAAAGGTTTTCAATCCTTCTGACATTACGACTCTCGTTCACAGTTAACCCATTCACCATTTTCAAGTATTGACTAACTAAAGTAAACTGGAAATGCAGTTTTACTTGCTACAATCAAATAAAAATGCTAAATGAAAGTTTGACTTTCGAATGTCAAACTTTCATCACTTACAATACGCACAAACAACAACATATGAACAATCTAATTTTAAGCAAACCATTTAAACAATTATTGTACAAAATTACCAAAACTATTTTGCAACATTAATTGTCCAAGGGTATTCAACCCAAACTTAAACTACAACCAGTCAAAGAAATCTACCACGGCTGTGGGGGAAGCTCGGTGGAGTTTCAACAGCTTCCTAGCCAACTCCCAGTTGTTCCTGGTATTTTCATTCCCATCATGACTCCTATCGCTTTGCCTGATATTGATTGTCTTTAGCGACTGGGAACACGCAAGTATACACTTTGTTAAAGTTATTTCATGCTCGTTCGGGAAAAGCTCGAAACACCACCGTCAGTATGGCCATGGTGAATGTGTTTCTATCTACAACAGTGGAAAAATTGGGCAAAGGTAGATCACTAAGCGTGTTTGCAGCCTGAAAAATCAAATATTGTTGAGATACACAAACATGGCAAATGTAATAATGTTTTATTTGATACATATGCATTACAGCATTACACTTACTCTGGTATCTAGCATTTTCAAATTCAGAGATGACCGAATCATTACAATGGTGAACGCTACCATAACACTATTCCCAAAATCGACATCGGACAGCTTAAGGTTAATCAGGGAAACAAAGGGCACATTCATCCTAGGATTAGCTTCATGTATCAACTACAATAAGTTTTCTGATTAAATTTCATTATTGTTACACATCTCTATAACATTGTTAAATTATAAGTTGTAAAACTGAAATTGTTCTTACCGTGCAATCACCAAAATCCAATGTAAGGGTCTCAAGATTTTGAAGTCTTGTCAAGTGAAAGATATCGGATGTTGTGATTGTGGTCACAACATTATAACGACCTAATGACAAATGTAACTTCTTCAAATTCCCAAGTTTTGCAATATCCCATAGTCTCATCTCGTTTGTACTTGGACGATTCATTTTAAGAGACTCAAGTGAGGGACAACCAGCAATAAAGTCCCAAACTGTACCGCTTAGAAAATTGACATGAATCAATTCTAGGCTCAATAGATTTGGAAAGCCATGAAAATATTCCAAAGTAGCCATAGCACAAACATGAAGTACCAGATGTTTCAACTTATTACGAGAGTAAAGTTGGGTTGGGAACGTAATTGGGTCACCATACCAGTTTGTAATAATCAGCTCCTCAATTCCATTGTCAGCCAAAAACAAGAGCCACTTATGAATCTGTTCATAATGAAAGTTGTCTATTCCAATAATTGATCTTGGCTCTTCAGCGAAGACAAACTTTCTTATTGGACCCATAAGCCGATTTAAGAATCTAGTAACAAGCCTACCATCAAACTCGTATGTTAAATAATAAAAGAAATCCTCATCAAGTATGACATCGGTGAGCAAAGTCCACTTAGACCTCCAGTTTCGCGCTAAACTAGAGGTTCTTACCGCTTCTAACAAAGGCAACCGATTCAAAATGTTAGTGATCACTTCATCTGGCATGTTGGTAAAACAATCGATCGACATGGTTTAGTTGGAAGTTGGGTTGGTCTTTTGAGTTATGGAAATGAGGATTTATATTCTTGATTTCGATTTGCAGTTTATCGTTTCTGGATAATGTGGTTTTATGTGATTGGCAAAGTTGTTTGTTGGGTGGGTGTATTTGTTCTCGCGAAATTAAAAGCAGCGTATCAGGGAAGAAACGGCTAATATCCATACTCACAATTGGTCCCTGGGTTGAAGGTTGGGTCAAAAAAGTGAATGGTCTATAATACCCTCGAAGGAAATCGGTTTGACTGTCCCAATTCTGGTCAAGGGACGAATCTGGCATTTGATGGCCAAGGTTTGGACCTATAGCGATGAAAAGTCCAGGTGGGTTTCGTCCCATCGCGATCCGTCCAGCCAAGTTTAGAGACCAACAGTGTATTTTAGTCAAACTAAAAAGAGTAAATTGCAAAATCGTCCTTGTGGTTTGATCAAATTGCGGATACAGTCTCTATCGTGTTGAAAATACGTAGACCGTCCATGTAAGGAATTTGGTGTGCAAGTTTCATCTTGCATGAACTAAAATGACCAAACTTCCCTAGTCTTGTTTCCCGATGATTTTTCCCTTGAATTCTTATTGTTCATTAAATGTAATGAAAGATAATTCACAGACTCATTTCACCACACACATAGGCTGTGTTTGGTTAAGGGCTTATGAGATGCTTATGAAGCTTAAATATCAAAAGCCTCTTATAAGTCTCATTTGACGTAGAGGCTTATAAAGGGGCATTTGAAATTATAAGCCAAACCCTAGACATAAGCCCCAACCCAAAAAATGAGGCTAAAACTTTTATAAGCCTCAAATATAAGCCTGTTGGTACTAAATTACTTAATTCCCACAAAATATCTAATATATACATATAATTTAATTATATAAATTTTTTAGTAATTTTACACTAATAAGCACCAACTTAAACTAATTTGGCAAAAAAAAATTATTGAAATAAAAATTATAGTTTCGGCTTATAATATAAGCCCCAGTCCCAACCCCTTGCGCTAAACATACCCATAACCTCTCTACCTAAACAACTTAAACACATGAAGATAATGATTTAGCATTGAAAATCATCATCAATAACAACAAAAATCATCAACCAACATGTAAAGAACCCTAAACACATTCTCTTTTCTAAATTCTACAATACACAATCTTCTCACCACTTAGCCTTATTCTTCACCTCATCCCAATAACACCTAACCTTTTAATTAACTAATACTCCAACATAAAACAACGAGTAAATTACACCGTTCGTCCTTGTGGTTTGCGTTGACCGCAGGAGTTCGTCCTTTGACCAAAAAAATTGCACCGTCCATCCTTAAGTGGCAAACGTTATGCGCCATTAGTCCCTCCCTCTAACGGAGCCCACTAACGGTTGTTAAGTCTTGTTAACCTGAGGGTATAATCGTCATTTCAACACCATAAGCACGAACGGTGCAAGGACGAACGGTGTAGTTTACACTTTTTGTCCCTTTTTTTACGTTTTCGTCCGTTTTCTTACGTTTATTTACGTTTTCGTCTGTTTTCTTACGTTTTCGTCCATTTTTTTATGTTTTCATCCGTTTTTTTACGCTTTACTCCGTTTTTTTACGTTTTCGTCCGTTTTCTTATGTTTTCATCCGCTTTTATCTATTTTTCATCCGTTTTTATACGTTTTTGTCCATTTTAATACGTTTTCTTCCGTTTTTCTTAGGTTTTACTCCGTTTTTTTTAGGTTTTCGTCTTTTTTTTTAACGTTTTCATCCATTTTCTTACGTTTTCGTCTATTTTATTTACGTTTTTGTCTGTTTTTCTTACGATTTACTCTGTTTTTTTACATTTTCGTCAGTTTTTTTTACATTTTCGTTCATTTTCTTACGTTTTCGTCTATTTTTTTTACGTTTTCCTCATTTTTCTTACGTTTTCGTCTGTTTTTTTACGTTTTCATCCGTTTTCTTACGTTTTCGTCCGTTTTTGTATGTTTTCTTACGTTTTACTCTGTTTTTTTACGTTTTCATCTTTTTTTTACGTTTTCGTCCGTTTTCTTACGCTTTCGTCCATCTTTTTATGTTTTCTTCCTTTTTTCTTACGTTTTATTATGTTTTTTACGTTTTCGTCTGTCTTTTTACGTTTTCGTCCGTTTTATTACGTTTTCGTCTGTTTTTTTACGTTTTCGTCTGTTTTCTTACGTTTAACGTAAGAAAACGTAAAAAACGGCGTTTACGTAAAAAAGCGCAAAAACGTAAAAAAACGTTTTACGTTTTTCGTCCGTTTTTTTACGTTTTCGTCTGTTTTTTTACGTTTTAAAACGTCTGTTTTTTTACGTTTTCTTATGTTTTAAAATGCAAGAAAATGGACGAAATCATAAAAAAACCGTTGAAAACGTAAAAAAACAGAGTAAAACTTAAGTAAACAGACGAAAACGTAAGAAAACGGACGAAAACGGACGAAAACGTAAAAAAAAAAGACGAACACGTAAGAAAATGGACGAAAACGTAAAAAATAGACGAAAACGTAAGAAAATGAACGAAAATATAAAAAAAACTGACGAAAACGTAAAAAAACAGAGTAAATCGTAAGAAAAACAGACAAAAACGTAAGAAAATGGACTAAAACGTAAGAAAATGGATGAAAACGTAAAAAAAAGACAAAAACGTAAAAAAAAGAGTAAAACGTAAGAAAAACGGAAGAAAACGTATTAAAACGGACAAAAACGTATAAAAACGGATAAAAACGTAAGAAAATGGATGAAAACGGATGAAAATGTAAAAAACGGAGTAAAGCGTAAAAAAACGGATGAAAACATAAAAAAAATGGACGAAAACGTAAGAAAACAGACGAAAACGTAAATAAACGTAAGAAAACGTAAAAAAACAGAGTTAAAAGTAAGAAAACGGACGAAAACGTAAAAAAATGGACAAAAATCATAAACTACACCGTTCGTCCTTATGGTGTTGAAATGACGATTATACCCTCAGGTTAACAAGACTTAACGACCGTTAGTGGGCTCCGTTAGAGAGAGGGACTAATGGCGCATAACGTTTGCCACTTAAGGATGGACGGTGCAACTTTTTTGGTCAAAGGACGAACTCCTGCGGTCAACGCAAACCACAAGGACGAACGGTGTAATTTACTCTAAAACAACTAATCCTAACTCATTAAATAGATATAATAGTTAAACCTAATTCATTCGATTTTTTCATAAAGGAATGAGTTTGGGTGGGTATGGTGAGGGGGTATTGATGGTGGTGGTAGTGGTTGTCTAGCCATATCCGACGGCGGGGAAGGTTTTCCAGCAGTAGGTGGTTGGTGATGGAGGCAGTGGTGATTAGGGTTAGGGTTGGAAGTAGTGTTAGTTGGTGTTTGTATAAAGAAATTGGGTTTGTTGTGTGTGAGTATGTGTGTATGATATATAAATTTTGGGTAACAGTTTTGATGTTAAAGTTAGAGTTATTGTTTTATATTTTAGCATTTTGGGTATCAATATTTAGATATGTGTTGAAGAATTAAATAAATGAATTGAAATATTTACTGGGTTTTTCATCTTTTTCAGTTTTATTAAAAAAAAAAAAAATCAAGGTATAAAAGGAAAATTCATATGGAAGACAAGGCCACTTTAGTCATTTCATTTCGTCCAGGGATGAAACTTGCACACCAAAGTTTCCGACAGGGATGGTCTCTACACGTTCCAAACGATAGGGACCGCACATGCAATATGGCCAAACCATAAGGACGATATTTTGCAATTTTCTCAACTTAAAAACTTACAAAATGAATAATGTTGTTGACTAAAATACCCTTCTTTACTTATAAAATGCATTAAAATTTATTAATTAATTTAAATACTTAATTACAATTTAATCCACAAACTTTCTCCACTTTCACTTACACATATATAAAAGAAAAAAAAAAAAAAAAAAAACAAATTAATGCTACTTTACTTTATCGCCACTATGCGCGAGTATTTGTTTAGTTTACTAAAAATAATCTTAGTCTTTTGTATTACTATAGTAATACCTCTTTTGAAAACTCGTGATCATATGTAGTGCGGGTATTATGCTACTTGTTTCTTTTGAGTTTTAAGTGATTATGTATTAAGAGTTAGGATTAAATAAGAAAATTACTTAAAATAAGAAGGAATAAGAAGAACTATAACCGCAAATCTGAGATGCACCGACCTAAATTAGATGCATCCCTATAATTTTAGATGCATTAAAACGCACCATAGTGTGTTTTCTAGCTTTTAATCAGATGCATATACGTATATTAGATGCATTTCATGATTTCTCTTGTTTTTTGTTCCTCTGCACGTGCCGAAATCATGAAAATTAATTTGCACAATATATACATCAAATTAACATTCGAAACTCAAGATGTTGCATCTATATGAATAGAAATGCATCTAATGCAAGTCGTTGCATCTCAAATGCGTGGTTTTGGTTACTTTTCACCACTTCTTATTTTAATTTACTTCTCATAAGATCCATACTCATGTATTAATGCAGTTTACAAATTATGGTGTGTCTTTCTTTTTTTCTTTTTTTTTTCCATTGATTTTTCACTTAATTAAGTTAAAGTTAAAACTAATAAAAACAACAATTTATGTTCTTTTTATTTAGTCAACCATCATCAAATTTGGTAGGGTTTTTGTTTAGTTAAATGTTTAAACTTCGCTAGGTGTTTAAATTCAGGTGTGTCCAGAGAAATGTCAAAAATGGTCTCGAGATTAATCCATTGAGATCGTGTATATCTGAGTAAAAAAAACTCTTCTTCTCAAGTAACTTGAAAAGAAAAAAACCTCATTCATTTATCATTTTTTATTTTTTTAATTTTATGTTCCAAGTATTCCATTTAGAGTAACTAAGAGTTTAAAACTGTACATACAAATTACAGTAACTTTTTTCACATTTTTGTTTGGGTCTCGTCAATTGTTTGGTGTAATATTTCTCTTGTACTGTACCTTTTATTTTTTTATTTTATAATATTATTATTTTTCAATCTAAACCAAAACAAACCTTATTCACACTGTAGTCAAAAAAAGATGACCAACTTTCGGCTATAGTTAGGTTTTGCATGTTGAGATTTAAGTTACTTTCGCTTTATGTTTGTACTTTGTACTATTTTTTTCTATAGCAAAGATAAGATAAAGTATAAATGGATAATATGATTTGATGTCTTGTGTGATCCGAATTGAAAGGGGGGGAAGAATTAGAACGTGACACGTGATTTTGTATGGGTATGAGGCAAATTGTGTTTGGAAATGGAGCCCATACCCTCATCCAAAGTCATGAGTTTGATGTGGACACTCACCAAGTGCTAATCTTTTTGATATATCTATAAGAGTTTTTGATGTCGACACAAGGATCAAATGAGAAATACGTAATATAATTAAGATAAGAAGAATGAGAAAAAATCACACTTATAAATTTGAGATGTACTTACAAAAATAGATGCATCTCACTATTATTTTTATATCCTAATTTGAAATACATGGCTAGCATTTCTTCTCACCCTTTTCATTTCAATAAATTTTCTCACTAGATCCCTTCTCATATCTATAATAAAATATGTTTTTTAAATTATTTATCGTGTCTCATAAAATCGTCAAGTCCCATTTTCGAAAAAAGTCCAGCAGAAAAATCGAAGTTTTTGACCTGGAAAACACTATAGAAAAGAGCACTATCGTAGCTAAGATTTTGAAAATATTGTGCAAAATTTTATGTCGTAACTTAATATACATATCAACTATGGGAACAAAATAAATCGTAGTATTTTATAAAAAATCTAGGTTCAATTTAACAAATATACAAAACACGTAATCATATATCATTAACATTTTTTGTCAGAAGTAATTTGAGTGGAATATATAAGCACGTTTACACTTTGAGGCCTTGTACGATTCCACGTCTGCACACCTTCATATACGGCTAAGAGTTTACGCTGAAGATTTTGTTTAAGCAAAGAGTTAGTATTACATAATTTAGTTTTGTTAAAGCTAACTCTATATATCACAAAGATGAGAATTCAGCTGAAACATAATAACTAATATTTTTCCTTACCCATACACTATTTACAACACTGGACGTGTTTTTATGCATTATCAAAATTAGTCAATCATTCGCACTAAATATGGATGCATGCATGCGACAATATTGTACTAGTTATGAAAAACCACATGCCTCTCCCGTAATTTTATCATATATTTATCTAAGATTTTACCCACAACTTGTTATTGCGTGTTGAATGCATGTTTATATGGTTAGTTTGTTAGTCAAATATTTATTCATCTCTTTTACCTTGAGCTTGTTCCATTTACTATTGCATTCGAGTCCTCCACCCCTCTCTTGTGTCCTACAGCTATTAACTCTAGAAAGGTAAAACCCTAATAATCTAAATTTAATTTGATTCGATTATATATAGTTTCATTGTGGCCTCTAGGTATGTTGTTTGATGACAATTTTGTTGAATGTATCTATTATATATATAGTTCCAGGCACATGAGAGACACAAATAAATGTTGTTATTAGTATTTAAACACTATGGTATCTATGCTATGCCTGTCTGCCTGAATTATCAATAGCTCTTTTTGTGAAACATCCAATATTTGACGTGTTTTTGCGTAGAACTTATTATGCTCCAACATATTATACTCGTATATGTTTAGACGAATTACTTCATTTGGTAAAGTATTTTTAATAAGAATGATAATAATGAAAACTGAGAATGAAATATGTTTGGAGCGCCTAACCAGCTTCAAAACAGTTCGTGGAAAATACTTTATGTGTCTAGTTGACAAGGTAATATTACTTTCATTTGGATCTTAGGACATGTAAAGACATAAATTTTCAATAATTGTTATCATGATTGTTTGCACTTATCATATGAAAGTTGCGATTTGGTTAGTTTTTTTCCAAAGTTTGACAATATTGGTTTGATTGTAATGTTAGCTTTTTTTTGCCAGACTACTATTTCGGTAATATGATTAGAATTTTAAAATGAGAACGATTCAGCAATGGTTGTATAATAGGCTTTTAGAAGGACATAAGCATATCAATCATTAAAATTTGTAGATGTTGTATCATTTCTGAAATATGCTTGTCAGCAACCAACAACATATATGTGTGATGATAAGGTGTCCTTGTTGGAATCACGCCTATCAGTTACGTACTAGAACAGGTTAAGGTGCAACTTGTGACAAAGGAATTTGTTGTGAACTATTATGAGTGGACCGATCATGGGGAACCTTTAGTGGGCTCTAGCTCTATGTAATTTAATTGGAATAACTCATCTATTGGACTCTAATGGTGTAGTTGTAGAAAGGTCTTACAATTGTCGATCACTTGTTGCAAGGATGTTAAACATCATGTCAAATTAAGTATAGCATGACAGAGAAGATTTATGATGATGTGGTGCAATTTCTCAAAGATGCATTAAGTACGGCCTATTAGTAAGGTGGTTAGTAGTATTAATGAGGAACAGATGTATGGAGCAGATTAGGTCTTCATGTGAGAAAATCTATTACTAGCATTGCATTAATTGGTGTATGTTGTATTGGGTTGAAAAAAGAGGAAGATGAACTTGAAACTTTTGTGATCACCCTTGATATAAACAATCCCAAATATGGGTATATAAAAGAGAGGAAAACTGAAATACCACATCGGTTCATGCATCACTTTCCTCTCTCACCTAGGGTACACAAGTCGCATGCTTCTAAATTCAGAGCAAATCATACGAGATTACATGATGAGCATGTTCAAAGGATGGTGTCATGTCCCACCCCTCTAATGCCGAGGCAAGGAGGCACTTTGATCACACTTATACTTCATTTGCATTAAAGACACATAATGTAAGGTCATGGTTATGTAGATATGGGTTTCAAAATTCCCTTAGGCAATCAAGAAAGCTCTAGCTCTATTCTTCTTGGCCTGTCATTAAAACCGTATAACATGCCTCCATGGATGTGTATGAAAGACCCTTACATGTTTTTGACTATTATTGTACCCGGGTCAAAGAACCCAAAGCAGTGAAGAGACGTTTTCTTGCAACGTTGAGAATAAATGAATTGTTGACTCTTTGAGATGTTGTACAAACTTATGATGTTTCAAAGGAGCACAATTTTATCACGATAATGCATTTGTGGAGCATTATTGATTTTCATGCTTAGAGAGTGTTGTTTGGGTGGAGCATAGTTGAAGAAAGCAAAGCTTGTCCATATTGTATGAGAATATAAAAGCTGTTACCTTACCTAATGGTGGAAAGGTTCATGGTTTGATTGCCATTGTCAGTTTGTCACCTTAGGATCATCCTTTTAGGCGAAATAAGAATGACTTGTTTTAGAATAGGGCTTAATTATCACAATCTCCATATAATTTTACAGGAAAACAAAAGATTAACCAATTTGATAATGCTATATCAAGAAAAGTATAGAAATAGGAGGGGTGGAATGTAATGCTGCTATAAGCAAATCATGTGGGTGTAGGAAACGTAACATATTTTGGGATGTGCGTTATTGGAGTACTAATCTTATTTTGCCTTAATATGGATGTCATGCATATTGAGGAAAATGTTTAGAGAAAAATGTTTTTTGAAAAATGGTAATGGATATTGATGAGCATTATAACTGTTCTTGTTAAGTTACTCTTCTATATCCATTACCATCTCAAATACATTCAAAAAGTTGTTTTCCTAATATGCATTGAGATCTGAATAATCTTATTTGTCATAATTTGGATGTCATGTATATTGAAAAAAATATTTTTTTACACATAATTGAAAAGGTAATGGATTTTGGAGAATAAGTTAACATCAATATCTATTACCGTTTCAAATACGTTCACAAAATCATTTTTCTTAATATGCATGACATCTAAGTAATGACGAATAAGATTAGTATCCCAATATCGAAAATCCAAAAATATGATACGTTTCATGTAGCCACATGATTAGTTTGTAGAAGCATTCCATCCATCCATCCACCCTCCAACTTTTATTTTTGTAATTTTATTTGGTGTAAAGTTATCAATTTGGTTAATGACTTGTTTGCATGTCAATTTCAGTGGAGATTGCGATAGTTGAGCCCTATTTGTAATTAATAAAGTCAATTTAATCTTGCCTAAAAGGATGATCACGCGGTAAAAATAGATGATGGTAATCAAACCATGAAACCTTTTAAGCTAAAGAGTTTGAATTCTCCTTACAATATCGACAAGCTTAGCTTTCTCCTTGGCTGTACTCCACCGAGACAACATTCCATGGACCGCTAAATCACTAATAGTCCATGAAAGTGCAGCTCTCATGATAAAAGTTTGCTCATTTGAAATGTCATAAGCTCACCTTCCCAAAGAGTCAACAATCATTTATTGAAAGCCGCAGGAAAACATCTATTATCTGCTTTGAAATCTTTGACTTAGGTACAATATATAATAGTATGGATCTTTTATACACATTCATGGAGGCAAGTTATATGGCGTTACAATGACAGATAAAGAACAATACTACTTTCCTGGCTGCCTAAAGGGTTGAAACCCATCTCTGCATAACCATAACCTTACACTACGAGTCTCTAATGCAAATCAAAGATATGTGTGATCAAAATGCTTCCTTGCCTTGGCATCACATGGGTGAGACATGACACCATCCTTGTGAACATGCTCATTATGCCATCTCAGCTCGTATGATTGGTTCTGACTTCGGAAGCATAGAACCTATAAGACCACGGTGGGAGAGGAAAGAAATACAGGGTCGATGTGGTATTTACCATTTTCCTCTATTTTAAACCCATCTTTCTCTATTTATACAGAGGGTGATCACAAAATTCGCAAATATCTCCATCCCAATACAACATATTATCAGGTGGTAATGCATCTTTGAGAATCTACGTCACATCATCATACATCATACCTATTTTCAGACTTTAACTTGATGTTTTATATACTTGTAACAAGTGACAACTCTAAGAATTTTTCACAACCACTCAGCTTTACGAAACAAGTCATATATATAACCTCTGAGTTTTCGGGTCTAGTACTAAGATTCATTTTCATATTTCATCTCCAGTAGATGAGGTATTGCAATTTGATTGCATAGAACTAGAGCCCATTGTAGGTTCCCCATGACAGGTTCACTAATAGTAGTTCATAACAAACGCCTTTGTCACAAGCTGCACCTTAACCTCCTATCCTAATTAATACGGTGCGATTCTGACGTATAAGACAAGCCAAGGACACCTTAATTTTGTCATTACTACTATTTGTTGTTGATTTCTAACAAGCATATTGCAAGATGCTACAACACGGTCTATAATTTTAGGATTGGTATGCACTACAACAATCGGATGGACGGGCGAGGAGCCTTTCGCCGGGGACACCATGTCCCCGGCGAAAGTCACTAAACGACAAAATAAAATCTGACGTGGCACATAAATACGCTGACTTGTTACGGAAAATTCAACGAACACTTTCGGCGGGGACATGTCCCCGGCGAAAGTAAGTTTGATTTTTATCAAACTTTGACCGGATAGTCAAAATTCAACCTAAACTTTCTCCGAGGACGTGTCCCCGCCAAAAGTATATTTCACTTTTACCAAAAATTGACTAAAGTCAAAAGCATGTTAATTGTTCGGGGGAAAATTCCCGGCAAACCTTTTCCCGGGGACATGTCCCCGGCAAAACCTGCTATTTATAAAAAATACACTTTATTGCAACTATTAATACATAACTAAAACCACGATGCTTGGATAGTCTTTTCATTACGTAAAAACCCTAAATTATTTTAAAATTAAAACGGCATATCTTTAGTTTCATCGTCTGTCGTTACAAAATATCTGGTCAAAAGAAACGAAGACTTGAATTTTGAGCAGCTGGGTTGTATCTCCAGGTTATCCAACGCTTGGGATTTATTGATGAGACTTGACGAAACAGAGTAGATATATAGGTATGGGAAAAACAAAAATATTAAATTTATGATGAATTAATATGGTTCTTAATTCGTGTTTGTTAAATGTGATATTGTTTTTTCAGTTTCATTATTTGAGCATATGTAATTTAGTATTGGAAAATGGGTGTTTAGACACCATAATCTGGTTAACTAAGAACATGGTCAACTTTACTAATCCAGCATGTGCTTTGATTTATAAAAATACTTGACAGATACATACTACAAGAACAACAACAACTACAACAACAACTACTACTTTGATCAGCAACAACAACAACAACAACAACAACAACAACAACAACAACTACAAGAACAACAACAACTACTACTACTACATACGAAGATTTTCCATGTCACCTAACAGCTCACGAAGTAATGCATCCAACTGACATGCGTGGTCGTCAGGAATCCTTGCCATTTCAAGTCTTGCCTCCAGCAACCTTACTCTTATCTCTAGCACATGTTTTTGTGATTCCAGCAAGTTTATCCTAAGATCTTTTTCATGGCAGCTCGAGCACTCTGTTTGTGCAGATCTAGAACCTTGAGAAGAGATTGTTCTTAAGTACTCGTCAAATGCATCCTTCCACATAAAATATCCGTACCCATTATCTTTTCTGGGCTGTTACATAATAAGAAAATTATAAGAGATTACAACCCAATTATTTGTATATTTACATAAATAAGAAATGTATGATTGTTCCCCTTTGACAGAGGACCTGCATAATATTGTCGTCCAGATGAATGTTCTCTATGTGATGTTCTTAATTTTATATTTCCTGCTCCACAAGAACACATAAAAGGATTAAATGGCTCCATCTCTGGTTTTGAAATTTGTGTGAAGATAAGAGGTTGTGAGGTTGAGTGGTTTCGAGGATAAGATTTGGTAGCTTTTGGTGGGATAAGATCTCAAGTTTTCTGTATGTGATATATAGAGCAGATATGGTAGCTTTTTGTGGGAAGTTTTGGCGCCATGTTTTTGGTGGGAATTCTTGGCGCCATTTTTTTGGTGGGAAGTTGAGACCAGTAATAATAATAATAATAATAATAATAATAATAATAATAATAATAGTTATAGTAATAGTAATAATAATAATAATAATAATAATAATAATAGTAATAATAATAATACGTATACCGATGCACTTATACTTTGTTGTTTAACATGATACGTATACCAATGCACCTATACTTGGTCGTTCAAAATGATACGTATATCAATGCACCTATACTTGGTCGTTTAACATGATACGTATACCAATGCACCTATACTTGGTCGTTTAACATGATACGTATAACAATGCACCTATACTTGGTCGTTTAACATGATACGTATACCAATGCATCTATACTTGGTCGTTTAACATGATACGTATACCAATGCATCTATACTTGGTCGTTTAACATGATACGTATACCAATGCATCTATACTTGGTCGTTTAACATGATACGTATACCAATGCATCTATACTTGGTCGTTTAACATGATACGTATACCAATGCATCTATACTTGGTTGTTTAACATGATACGTATACCAATGCACCTATACTTGGTTGTTTAACATGATACGTACACCAATGCATCTATACTTGGTCGTTTAACATGATACGTATAACAATGCACCTATACTTGGTCGTTTAACATGATACGTATACCTATACATGATACATCATATATTTTTAGACTTTGCCGTATCGCCGTGTCCGTGCAACCTAAGTTAAAAGTAATTAGATTAGTTTTATAATTTTTAGGTTAAATATAATTATTTAATTTTATAATTTATTATTAATTCTAATTATTTAAAATGATAATTTCAAATAATAATAATAATAATAATAATAATAATAATAATAATAGTAATAATAGTAATAATAATAATATGTACACTAATGCACCTATACTTGGTTGTTTAACATGATACGTACACCAATGCACCTATACTTGGTCGTTTAACATGATACGTATACCAATGCACCTATACTTGGTCGTTTAACATGATACGTATACCAATGCACCTATACTTGTTCGTTTAACATGATACGTTTACCAATGCACCTATACTTGGTCGTTTAATATGATACGTATACCTATACATGATACGTCATATATTTTTAGACTTTGCCGTATCGCCGTGTCCGTGCAACCTAAGTTAAAAGTAATTAGATTAGTTTTATAATTTTAGGTTAAATTTAATTATTTAATTTTATAATTTATTATTAATTCTAATTATGTAAAATGATAATTTCAAATAATAAATAATAATAATAATAATAATAATAATAATAATAATAATAATAATAATAATAATAGTAATAATAGTAATAATAATAATACGTATACCAATGCACCTATACTTGGTTGTTTAACGTGATACGTATACCACTGCACCTATACTTGGTCGTTTAACATGATACGTATACCAATGCACCTATACTTGGTCGTTTAACATGATACGTATACCAATGCATCTATACTTGGTTGTTTAACATGATACGTATACCAATGCACCTATACTTGGTCGTTTAACATGATACGTATACCTATGCACCTATACTTGGTCGTTTTAACATGATACGTATACCAATGCACCTATACTTGGTCGTTTAACATGATACTTATACCAATGCACCTATACTTGGTCGTTTAACATGATACGTATACCAATGCACCTATACTTGGTCGTTTATCATGATACGTATACCAATGCACCTATACTTGGTAGTTTAACATGATACGTATACCAACACACCTATACTTGGTCGTTTAACATGATACGTATACCAATGCACCTATACTTGTTCGTTTAACATGATACGTATACCAATGCACCTATACTTGGTTGTTTAACATGATTCGTATACCAATGCACCTATACTTGGTTGCAAGGCTGTCAAGATCGCGTGTAAACTCGTAGGATTGTACGAGTTTACGTGTTTACTAGCTAAAACCGTGTAGGTTCGTGGTAGGATCGCATATGTGGTAGGATCGTAAGTAAGATCGTGGGATCGCACGTAAGATCGTAGGATCGTCACGCGATCCGAGTTCACTTTTTTTTTTTTTTTTAATCTTTTAAGTCCATCTCACTTGCTTAAGCCAAAAAACAAACATGTGTTTTACTAATGTCTAATAAGTAAACCAATGTTGTTTCATTTTCTAAATAGATTATAGTTTATACCTAGTTTTCTACTTTTCTAAATAGATTATAGTCTAAAAGTGTTCAATAATTCAATTTACTTTACTTCACTGTGATTAAACTAATCAAAGCGTATGTTTTGTAATGCCACTAATGAAGTGTTTGTTTCCTTGAAATCATATAGATGGCTCGTATGTTTTGAGGCTAAATCGTTAATTTAACGATTAAAACTTGATTTTTTTGTGTTTTATTATTACTTTGGTGTTTGAAATTTGAACTTTGTCATTTTCAAGAGGATATTATATGAATTTATCTTTGACGTTGAGTAGAAATGTAAAACAGATTGACTCGTTTATCATTTGTTTACAAACTATGACAAATTGATAGGATCGTAGGATCGCGATCCGATCCTACGATCTCGATCTTGCAAAGACAAAAACGATCCCACACGGGATCGCGATCTTGACAGCCTTGCTTGGTCGTTTAACATGATACGTATACCAATGCACCTATACTTGGTTGTTTAACATGATACGTATACCAATGCACCTATACTTGGTCGTTTAACATGATACGTATACCAATGCACCTATACTTGGTTGTTTAACATGATACGTATACCAATGCACCTATACTTAGTCGTTTAACATGATACGTATACCAATGCACCTATACTTGGTTGTTTAACATGATACGTATACAAATGCATCTATACTTGGTCGTTTAAAATGATACTTATACCAATGCACCTATACTTGGTTGTTTAACATGATACGTATACCAATGCATCTATACTTGGTCGTTTAACATGATACGTATACCAATGCACCTATACTTGGTCGTTTAACATGATACGTATACCTATACATGATACGTCATATATTTTTAGACTTTGCCGTATCGCCGTGTCCGTGCAACCTAAGTTAAAAGTAATTAGATTAGTTTTATAATTTTTAGGTTAAATTTAATTATTTAATTTTATAATTTATTATTAATTCTAATTATTTAAAATGATAATTTCAATTTTATAATTAAACCTTTTCCCGGGGACATGTCCCTTGGGAAAGTTTTGGCGTAAATTTTCATTTTCCCTCCGCACTTTTACTTTATCCCGCCATCATTTTCCCCGGGGACTTGTCCCCGGCAAAAGTGTTGCTAGAAGACAAAGAAAACTTTCACCGGGGACATGTCCCCGACAAAAGTTGAAAGGAAATATTAACCTCAATTATTGACAGATCTGGTCTCACTCGGGGGAAAAAAAAAACGAAAAACACACTGTCTTCGTCCCTCTCACAGCACCACCACTCCCTCACCACCGGCAACACCACAGCACCACCACTCCCTCACCACTAATACTTCACCACCACCTCCATTGCTACTCTCAGCACTAATACTTCACCACCACCATTGCGTTGTCTTCCCCACACTCGCACCACTGTGCACGATGCATCTCAACCCTCTCATTGTTTAATTCTTTTCTCAAACCCTCTCATTGTTTGATTCTTTCTCTTCCCCTCTACTCTCACAACATCCTTATAAAAAACCAAGGTACAATTTTTTTTTTTAATTTTGCTAGTTTTTTATTTTCGTTATTTTTATTTTTGTTTTAATTGTTGTTATTTTTTAATTGTTATTTTTTGTTAATTGTTAATTGTTTAATTTTTAATTTATAATTTTTTTGTTTATTTTTTTTGGTACAGTCGTTGTGGTGAGACCAACCCGAGACCGAGCCGAGACCACAACCGTGAGCCGAGACCAAAAGGTATGTTTATTTTTTTTTGTTTATTTTTTTAGCGGGGACATGTCGCCGGCAAAAGTTTATAGCTCCCTGTTTTTGAATGTATATGTATTTTTTTAGCTTCCTGTTAATATGAGTAGGGTATGCAAAATTCCGGCTTAATCTGTTTTCAGTTTCCTGCTAATATGAGTAGACATTAGGGCATGCCACCACTAGGCCAGCAGTCATTTGCGCCTTGTCATAAGTATCCAAACAACCCTGTTTTTTTTTCATGTGTATCAGTCCATAAGTACCCAAACAGCCCTCTTCAGCCCCCCCCCCCTTTGAGCCTTGTCATAAGCTCCATATTAGCTTATATTAAGCTTTTAGGAGTTGCAAGTCAAAGAGAAAGCAAATTAATTAACAAAGGGGTGTTTGGATTGCTTATTTTTCGGACCCGAAAGGGTGCGTTTGGTTAACAACAGCCCACAAGGGATGCATTATGTCGTTATGGATTGGTCTAGAATCGTACTCCGTATATGAGATGCAATGTATGATTCTAGATGCAATGTACCAAAGGGGTGTTTGGATTTCTTCTTGTCGAACCATACTATAATTGTTTCATTATGTACTAAATTTGAATAAAAAAGTTTGGTTCTTTAATTTGATATTCTAACTATTTTGCTTCTTGGTACAGTTGTTGTCGAGACGAGTTCTGAGACCGAGAGTCCAACCGTGGACCATAGTGGCGACCACAGTATGCTTTTTTTTATATGTTTTTTTATATATGTCAAAAATATATATAAGTGGCTTATGAGCTTATTTGTTTTCGGCTTATATTTCATAAGCTTCAATTTTCCAGCTTATTTGGAGACTTTTGGGCTTATATAAGTATATTATGATATAATAAACTTATATAAGCTGGAAAATTGAGTCTTATTATATATAAGCCGAAAAACAAATAAGATTAAACAAATAAGCTCATAGTATTGTATGGTATTTGATTGTGTTGAACTGTTGTAAATGATTTTAGGACTTTAGTGATTAATTTCGGAAAGTCCCCGTCCGAAGTTAATCATCCTATAGAAAACCCGTCCGAAATTAATTTATTAGAAATTAATTTCGGAAAGTCCCCTGTTTGGGGCTGCTTTTTGAATGTTTTGTCTCATTTAGGATATGAATGCGTATAATTGATTTACTATTTGTGAAAATTTCGACAGTGTTTCCCCTTTACTCCTAAGAATATGTCTTTAATGCACATATTTGGGGAGTTGAGGGGAAATGCTGCCGAAATTTTCTCAAATAGTAAATTCAATTATACGCATTCATATATGAGACGAAACATTCAAAGAGTGGGTTAGGATTGCCTTCCATAGTTGGATTAGGTGAACATTTTAAGTCTATATAATTATTTGTTGCTTTATTAAAACGCAGTTATGCCAATTGATAAAAGTTGGGTCTCACTAGCACGTACCAGTAGAGAATTTTTAGTTTTTCTTAAAGCTTTCTGCAACTATTGCAAGCCCTTGGTGAATATTGATGGGAATATAAAATGTCCCTGTGCTCGTTGTTTAAACATAAACTGGATAAAGCATGAATTTTTGTTTGACCACATACACACAAATGGCTGGGACCATAGTTATACAAAATGGTATAATCATGGCGAGCCGGATGGCCGAACAGCCGTACACAACACAAGACACCCTGGGATGAGTGACATGGCTAAGTTCCTTTATGATATTGGTCCGAATAACGAACAGATGATCCAACTCAAGGAAATATTGGCGAGACAAGTAACGACGCAATTCCTCAACGTAATGAGTATGAGGAGTTACTTGCCACTGCCAACGAAAAACTATACCCAGCCTGTGAGTGGATGTCTTCATTAGACTTTATGGCAAATATTACGCACATCAAGGTCAAAGGTAAAGTGAGTGACACCACATTTAATGAGTTACTAACTTTATTCAAGGAAGTTTTCCCGCCCGTTCTAGGATACAACATGCCATCGTCATACTATGAAATAAAGAAGACATTTAAAACTATCGGGTTAGGATATGAATCGATACATGCTTGTGTAAATTATTGCTTTTTATATCGGGGGGCCGGTAACGAAGATTTGCAGACTTGTCCGATCTGCGGCGCTAGTAGATGGAAAGAAAAGAACACACTGGGGAAGAAAGTTCCTAACAAGGTGTTGTGTTACTTTCCTATCATTCCTAGACTACAACGTTTTTACAAGTCTAAACACACTGCAAAACATATGACTTGGCATGCGTCAGGCGTCTAGGGAGAACGGTAAGATGCAACACCCGGTTGATGGTCAAGCATGGAAGAAATTTGACATCAAGTATTTGAAGGAATTTGCTAAAGAAAAAAGAAACGTCCGGTTAGGGTTGGCTGCTGATGGTTTCAATCCGTACGGCAACCTTAGTCAGTCATACAGCATGTGGTCGGTCATATTAACCACATACAATACGCCTCCCTGGATATGTATGAGAGAGACTGCTCTTATGTTGACATTGTTAATTCCGGGCCCCAAATCACCAGGGAAGGATATTGATATTTACCTGAGGCCTTTGATTGATGACCTAAAGACTTTATGGAAAGATGGAGTCATGACTAAGGATGCTATTACAGGCACCGAATTATGTATGAAAGCAACGCTTTTATGGACTATCAATGACTTTCCCGCTCGAAGTAGTTTGTCTGGGTGGAGTGGGCAAGGTTACATGGCATGTCCGACATGTAATATAGACACTCCAGCTATGCGCGTGTTAAACAAAACCGCTTATGTTGGTCACAGAAGATTCTTAAGCATGACCAATAAATGACGGAAGAACAGAAGGGCATTCTATACAGAGGTAGATGATACAGACCCTCCTAGAAAATTTACCAATGATGAAATCTTGGATCAACTAAGAAGATTGCCTAAACGTGTCCCGGGGAAACATCCAAGATATGGGGGTGCGAAAAAAAAACGAGATCAGGATCGCGAATTGAATTGGACAAAAAATTCTGTTTTCTACGAGCTAGAGTATTGGTCTTTTCTTACACTAAAACACAATTTAGATGTCATGCATATCGAAAAAAATGTGTGTGAGAGTGTGTTGGGTACTTTGTTAATGAATGACAAATCAAAAGACACCAACAAGGCAAGACAAGACTTACAAAATTTGAATATTCGTACTGACTTGTGGCTCGTCAACAAAGGAAACGGGAAGTGCTCTAAGCCTCATCCTATGTACTCTTTCACAACCGAAGAAAGAAAACTTTTTTGTCAATTCATTAAAGGTACGCGTTCTAATATCCTGATTTTTTTCGAAAACTTATTTTAATATCCTGATTTTTTTTCTTAATTCATCAAAGGTGTTAAACTACCTGATGGGTTTGGATCCAACTTCAAGCATAAAGTGACCGACAACGATAGCAACATAACAGGCTTGAAGGCTCATGACTGTCACATAATGATGCAACGGTTGCTTCCTGCTGGACTTCAAAATTACTTGAAGGACCAAACCACCGCAACACCAATAATTGAGCTTTGTTCATTCTTCAAACAAATATGCGCTCGAACTTTGATGGTGGATGACATGTTGAAAGCTAGAGAACAACTGATCAATATTTTGTGCAGTTTCGAGCAAATATATCCTCCAGCTTTTTTTGACATTATGATTCACTTGGTTATTCATCTACCGGAAGAGGCTATTGAAGGCGGTCCTGTTTACATGAGGTGGATGTATCCATTTGAAAGATACATGAAAAAGCTCAAAAATTATGTCAGAAATAAAGCCAAGCCTGAAGGTTCAATAGCGGAGGGTTATATTGCTGATGAAGCATTAACTTTCTGTTCACATTATTTTCGGGGTGTTGAGACGAGATTTAATCGTCCTGACCGGAATGAGGACGGTCCAAGGCCAACAAGTCGATTTGAGGTGTTTCGATCAGTCTGCAAAAGAATGGTAAACAATCATTAGTTCGGTTTAAAGCAGACACAATGAAGCAAGTAGTATGGTGCGTACTACACAACAGTCATGAAATCGACCCGTACATGAACGCGTACAAGAGGTAAGCGTTTTATTTCAAAATTTGTTTCACGTAAGTTGTTATTCGACGACTTATTCTAATATGATGAACATTTACAGGGGCATTTCTGGCGAGACTTGCAAGAAGGGTTTCCTCGCTGGTTTGAGATGAAGGTAGACTTATTGTATGTATTACCCTGTAAAAATAATGACTATTACTCATATCTATCTATTCTTAACTTTTTCATAGATTCGTGAATTAAAAGTACAGAAGGACCTAAGTTGTACCGCTTGCTTAGTCAACGGTGTGAAGTTTACTGTACACGACCGTGATTTACGTCGTTCAACTCAAAACAGCGGAATTTCAACTCCTAACCCTGATGGAGGAATGCATTATGGCCAGCTTGAAGAAATTCTCGAGTTTTCATATATTTCATTCAATGTTGTGTTGTTCAAAGTCAAATGGTTCGACAATAATAACTTGATGTCGTCTAAAAGCTGTACCTATAGAAACAACATTACGCAAATTATGACCGATCGTGTATCGTTTCAAAATGAACCATTCATTCTTGCAACGCAAGCAACACAAGTCTTTTACCTTGATTTCCCGGGTAAACGTGGTAATTGGAAGGCCGTCCAAGATTCTTATCATCAAAAGATTTGGAACCCGGATATCATTGTGGTAGAAGACAACCAGGATGTTGTACATGACAACAACTCATCACATATCACACTCTCTGTTGAGTTGGATCAGTTGGATTATAACATTATAAATATAGATGTTCAACCAACGAAAGTTGAGGCACCACCACCAATTATCACTATTGTGGAAGACGAAGATGATATTGATTATGATGATCACGTTCCTCATGATTTAGCATCTGATGATGATGATGACCACGAGAATGAAGATGATGAAGATGACAGTACTAATAATGTTGAATTTTATGTTGATGATGTGGGAGATTAATCTCGAATTGTAATTTGGAGAACAACACTTAATTATTTGAATGAAATTGTTATCGAGTGGTTAAATGTGTTTATTTGTTTATTTGTTTATTTATTTATTTATTATAATTATCTTGTTGATATATACTGTTAAATGTGTTTATTTATTTATTTAATTATATATATGTTTCTTCACTAATTTCTATGTTTGTTTAACAGATGGCAGATGTTTTAGCTAGGTCTCACGGTGGCGATGGGGGTAATTCGCCACCTCGTGGTCCCTCGAGGAGGATAGGCACCAATTGCCAGCATAAGAATTTCTGAATTATTTTTCAATAAACTGTATTTGATTACATGTTATTTTAAATTGATAAAATGTTATTTTATGTCATCATCACTTGAATTTGATTACTTGTAGGCTCTAAATCAAAAGCTGCCAACCCAAATGCCAAAATTGGGAAAGGCGGGAAGGTGGTGCGTGGTCCCACTAAGAACACGACACTCAAGGCGAAGAGGGCACCGGATGGTCGTCCTGTGTCGATCGATTTCGGGTCAACCAGGAGGGGTTTTGGACACACGTGGGCCCTCACTTTTCTTGGTTCTCCAACTATGTTGGGGAGTTGTTACGAGACTCGATTCCCATGTTTTGCGATTCATGGGCTAAGGTTCCCGAAACGGCCAAGGCCCACATCCATGAGCATCTACACGTAAGTTTTTTTAACCTTTATTTTTTAATTATTGTTTTTATTTATTTAAATTTGTATATTTATTCAAACTTGTTTGTTTATTTAAATTTGTATATTTTTTTATTTATATTTTATTGCAGCACTACTTTGATCTCGACAGACACCTTTGCGGCCGAATGGAGAGCATATTGTTGACAGTATCGAGTATTATCTCCAAAAACGATACGACGACAACAAATATAGATACAAAAAAGATAACTTTACGGCAGCAGGTGGGGTGGAGAAAATTGAGGAGATCAAAAGAAAGCGTCCAGAGAACAAGACGCAAGAGGATTGGGATGCGTTGGTAAATTTCTGGATCGACACTTTATAATAATAACAATAATAATAATTCATTTATATAATAGTTTTTATAATTTAAAATACGCAGGTTAAGCTTTGGACAAACCCCAAGAAGCACAAGATCTCAGAGGTGAACCGACAAAACCGAATGGCGAACACGAGTTCTAGCCTTCACGGATCTCAGTCGTATGCTGCTATTCGCCATAACTTTGTAAGAAACTATTTAATCATTTTATTTATATATATACATGGTGTTGGGTGTGTCGTTATTGATTTTATTTCTAAACAGTTGAGCAGCGAGACTGAGGCAGCGATTGGAGAAGACTTGATAGAGCTTTACCGTCGGAACCATATGAGGGGCGATGTCTTTGAGTCCCCGGTATCTGAGGCTAGATATGTAAGTATAATTTATTTTCAAAGTTACCCATTTTTGATGAAATATAATGCATCACGACTTATATATTACTTTTCTTGTTTTTTTGTAACTAAACAGAACGGATGATGCGGATGCGGGAAGAGAGCACCTCCGATGGGACCCGCATGACTGACCGTGAGATTCTGCGTACCGTGATTGGTGGTAAGCATGTTTGACATGTTTGACCGGCGACAATTGGCTGCGGGACCCACATGTCCCCAGTAAAAGGGGTAAACAGTCCCCGGGAAAAGTATTCCCGAGAAGGTATTGCCGGGGAACTTTCGCCGGGGACATGTCCCCGGGGAAAGGTTTCGCAGGGGACATGTCCCCGGCGAAAGCCCTGAAATTTCGCCTGCGAAAGCGGCGATTGTTGTAGTGATGCTTAATTATATCGATCCCTTTCAAAAGTTTGATATTATACATTCATTCGTGATTAGTTCTCATTTCAAATCTGTATCCATTAGTAGATGTCAAACGTAAATAGTAGTCTAACAAAAAAAAAAGAAAAAAAAAAAGCAATACCATCAAACATGCAAAAAAGGTTGTTTGGCATTGACCTTCACTCGGTTAGTTGCCCTCTTTGTGATGATGATTTAGAGACGAAAGAACACCTATTCATTCACTGCCCCAAAACAAGTTTGGTTAGACGTCTTAAGATGGTGGAATCTCTCCAATGCTAACTTCTCAACCATCAATGAATTGTTCTCCCTTGCTGATCATCATGTTCATCTCACACCCAACCTGATAGGCTGTTTTAATGCAGTGATTTACACAACCCTCTGGTTCCTTTTGAAAGGTTTTATGGATATTTAAATATACGTATGTCCGGATTCGAACTCGAGACTTCGGGATTGCACACATTACGTATGAGAGTTGATGTTAAATAATTAATATATATAAAGTGTTATTATTATTAATTATTTGTCGAGAAATAAAACTTAACAATAGTTAATATTTAACGGGGTTTGACTAACGGTCGTTAAATGTAAACTACAAGGACTAAGGATGAAATTAGTGGACAAGAAGGATCTAGAATCCCCTTGGGGATGCATGGCCGGTCGTGGGCTTCCCAACCCAAGAGGAGGCTTTTCTTGGTCACCAAGTTTTGAGAACCTATATATACAAACCCTTGTATTCATTATTCTCTTAACGTTGGATCACCAATAAACCTAATTTCTTCTCCTCTCCTCTCTCTTGTCTTTGGCCGATCGGTTCCAACCCTCCCCATAGGGTTTCGATTTTCCAAACTCAAGAAACAAGTATTTGGTTTTATTTGTGATTCAAGAACCTAGCTTTTCACATCAAATCGCTAATAGTACGTGTGTACAAGAACGAAGGACAAGCGCACTTGTGTTTGTGAATTCCTTGGTGGTCGTTTTTGGTGGGACGAATTTGGTGAAACCCTAAGTTAGGGTTTTGGGTTTTGTTACTTGTTCACATCACCGTTTGGTTCTTGTTTTGCTAAAAGGTACGCGTTTTCTTATTCGGTTAATTAATATACATATATTATTCTTTATACTTCCGCTGCATGCTTTGATGATGTTTACTTGCTTTTGTAAATTGTTATGATTAGTAAAACCCAACACCTTTGGCATACAAGAAATGAATTGGTCTTTGCTTCTAAGCGTCCAAATAAGGATTTAATCCTCAACGACATCAAACACTACTCTCACATTTGGATTTCTAGGAGACTCCACTTTGTAACTATGTTTTTCTAGCTCCTTGCTAGTTTTTTTAATCAAATTGCAGTTTGAAAAAAAAAGGTTGTTTGGTATTCCATTTTGTTGTGCAGCGTTGGTAGCTGTTGGAAAAAGAACTAAAAAGACGGTTTTTAGTAAGCAACCGATCTTTATAACAATGTGGTTACAGCTTGAACGTATACTCTTTGTTTAGTGATTTTCTAGGGTTTAGTGATCTTTATAAAATAATACAAGATGTAAGTTGCACATTCAAAGACTATCAAACCTGTCATACTCTTTGTTTAGTGATTTAGGCGACTCCGTTGAATTCAACTAAGAGTACTTTAACGTTAGCTTGTAAGGTGTCGCCTTTATAGACAACTAGTATATAGTTTATATATCTGTAACTTCATGGATTTTCTAGGGTTTGCATTGGATTTAGATTAGTCACTAGCTCACAGATTTGTTAATAATGTATCCTTCTATTCGTTTCAAGGGTTTGGCTTTCAATTCTGAGTAATTCGCTTCACACATGCGTTTACTTGTGTAGTTTAGGAAAAACCACGTTGTCAACATGTTTGGTGAGTGAACAGTGATCAGTATAGTGGAGAGCTAGCATGAACTCCTTCGATGGAATTAAAATGATGTTCTTTCCATCAAAATGATGTTCTTTCTTTGATAACTATCGTATGTGATGCAAATAGGTTTGAATCATATGTTGCGGTTTTTACTAGCTAGGTTGTACCATAGATTTTGATAGCCAACCATACAATTGGTTGCGAAGTAAGCCCCAACACTACTAGAAATGGCGAGCAATGACAGATGTCGTCGCTATAGGCCATCTATGTCGTCTCTACAACTTATAGCGACGACCCTTCAGGGCTATGCTATCCTTCTCTGACGATGGAATTAAAGACCCTTGGTTATGTCTAATGATTAATGACAAGTTGGCATGAGGTTCTTTATCAGCAAGCTGTTGACGATAATTAGTAGGTGATTAACTATAAAAACATATATACTACGTAATAAATACTGTGCCCATCGACAATATATAAGTGACATTTGTTACACCCCAAAACCTACAAAAACCAGAATTCTAGTAAACAAATTTAGCATGTTTGAAATGTTGAAATAGAAGACTAAATGTGATTGGTTAGTCAACCGATTTAGCATTAAAGGCTAAAACCGAGAGTCAAAACATAAATGTCAAAGGACCAGAAATGATATGACTTATGAACCTGGGGTACAGAGTGTCACAAAATGAAGACGAAACCAAAATAAAGTCAAGTTTCTTTTAAAGTCAAACAGGTAAGTTTTGTTAACCCATTAGTCAAAGAAGCGTTTTAAAGATTACGTGAAAATAAAAGACAAAAAAGAAACAGGCTGTTTTAACATTACCATTAGAAACAAAAAGCAATAGAGTCATAAATAAGGGAAACTAAAGGAACAAATGCGAAGAAATTGTGCATGGGTAACTAGACACTAGACTACCTAGTAAGTTACCAAACTGTCTTTTGTAATATAAGCGTGAGGACTGCTCTGATATAGTCAGGACTTAACCAGTGTTCTGCATTCCAGCCGCGATACCTTTCATGGTCAAGATAAGTGTGTCCTCCAACCCAGGCCCATAGTCACTTGTAGGGTTAAGCTTCACGAGCTCAGCAGCAGGTTTGGTCAATTCCATTATCTCTTTGGACAAATGTGGTCTCACCTTCACATCATAGCTAGGGTCTCGTATCCGCTTTAAGGTGTATGCTTGAAGTACATTAAGTGTCGTGATGTATGAGTCACGTAGTCTAAGTCTCTGCCTCAAGTAAGGATCCCCTTCGAGCAAATGCTTGTGCCCAGCGATCTACACAAGATTGTAGCAAAGCATGTTAGTCACAAAAATGAAGTTTGAGAAGTTGTACATCTAGCAAGATGGATTGGCCAAGTGGGGTATTTGGCGTAATGGATATATTTGGGTCGAGAGGGTCATTTTATTACAGGTTAGATTGACCTAAAAAATACTTTGTTGTCCTATTTTAAAAAATCTAATTATGGTTAACAAAAAAATAGGAGTACAAAACAATATTCGCCTGATAATCTAAAGCTTTGAACAAATGGACTTCAACGATTTTATGGGTCCAATATATACATGGGGCGACTTTTAACTTGTTTAGTCGATTTGAGACATTTTATCAGGTGACGCAAATCATAGTTCATAAGTAAATGGGGTGGAACGTAGTTTCCATCTTGTATAATACCAATGACAGACTCAAGATTAGTGACATTTATATTACCAGGAGGAGAAGGTTTTTAGTTTCTTCATACTTGGCCCTTAAGTGATCACCAAACGGCAATAGCTCTTCAGACACAAGGAGTTTGTCATATAATGCTGCAATTCCTGGGTTACCTTTGGCAAACACCATCTCGACTAAATCGATTGTTACTCTAAAGAATGGCCACTCCTTATACATCTCCCTCAACATTTCGAGATTCTTCGAGTCCTTTTCAATAGCATGTTTGAATGAGGCTCCAAATCCAAGCCATACAGGAAGATGAAACCTTGTTTGCGTCCATGAAAATATCCAAGGGATTGCCCGAAGTGATTCAATTCCACCACTAGGTTTCCGTTTCGAAGGACGACTCCCAATGTTCATGCGGCCGTATTCTAACTCGGGTGTGGCCTGCATTTTAAGAAGTTAATCAGGCAAACTATGTGCTTGTAAGGTTATACTGATATATTTTCATTTTGTGAATTATCAAACAATAACATCGAAATGTAGAATAAGTATTATAAATTTGAATAAACCATTTTAAATTCAAAGTCATAAGAAGCAAACAAGAGATTAAAGTACTTACGAGACGAAAGTATTTAAGAAATCGAGGATCCTGAAAAACTATTGATCGATATTCGTTAGTAGCATTAACCGCTAACTCATCCATAAGAGCACGCCATTCAGGTTTGGGTGAAATAGGTGGATTCATTCCATGTTCAAGCGTAGCAGCCGTGAACCGTTGTAAGGTTCTAAAACACAGACGCTCTTCACCAAACGACCGTTCAATAACTTCACCTTGAACCGTGACACGTAGCGAACCATTAATAGTATCTGGTGGCTGAGACAATATAGCTAAATGGGTTGGCCCACCACCTCGACCCACAGTCCCACCTCGACCATGAAAGATAGTCAGCTTCACTCCAAATTGTTTTGCTGTAAGCATTAAATCCTCTTGCGCCTTGTATAACTGCCAAGCCGCCGTGCACCGCCCTGCGTCTTTCCCAGAATCTGAGTACCCAATCATGACCTCTTGTTTACCATTAATCCGATTTTTATACCAATCAATGGAAAAAAGACGAGCCATAGCAGCAGGTGCGGCTTTAAGATCATCTAGTTTTTCGAATAATGGAACAACTCTTAAAGGATTCTTTACATGACAATTGCGTTGTAAAAGTTCAACAGCAAGCACATCAGAAGGGGCGGTGGCCATTGAGATTATATAAGCACCAAAATTATCTGATGGAAGTTTAGATATGACCTCAAATGTGTCTAAAACATCAGAAATTTCTTTAGTTTTGGAAAAATCCAAGCCGTATTGAAGGCGTTTGCTATTAAGTTGGGCTAAAAGCCATTCTTGCCTTTGTTCCTCTGACCAATTTCTATACGACCCAATTTCTAAATGCTTTGTAACAGCATCAATAACATCAGTGTGTCGATCAGATTCTTGACGAATATCGAGTTTAACAAATGAAAGTCCGAAAGTGGAAACTTGACGTAGAAAATCAAGAAGGCTTCCATCAGCAATTGCTTTATCACCACATGCACAGAGTGATCTGTAACATAGCTCAAGAGGCTCGAGAAACTACTTGCAAAACGATATAAAAATTTTAGTTTGACCCAAAAAAAAAAAAAAAAAAACTGAGACATAAAAGAGCTTTGTAGTTTTTTTTAAAGTCAAAGACCTGGTCAACACTTGTAAAAGTTGCGTCCTCGGGAACATCCGAGTCGCCAGCGGCTAGCAATTGACGAGAACGTTCACGTGTATTATATAGCTTATCCCTCACATAACCAAGAATAATACGATACGGCTCGTTCAGAGGAATTTGCTTCCAAAATTCTGCATCATTTACACCAATATCCGAATGTTACGACAATAAAAGCCTTTACAATTGGGTAAACACTCTCAAAGTTAATGTTCAAGGGCCTGCTTAAGGTCTATACCCATAACTAGCCAACTAGGTATACTATTTGATTAAAAAGCTATATAATATGGATTCCTAAATGATTAATGTTAAGTACACCCCTAAAATAGAAGTTAAAAGTACATTTCAAAAAAAAAAAAAAAAAACTTTTCACTATAGATAGTTAAACAACTGCATGTACAATTCTTAAAAGAATCTCCGAATCACTTACCAATGAAGTGCTTCACATCACGATTTGAAGTTTGATACAATAAATCAGCACGAATACGAAGTTCATCACTGCAACGCCACATAGAGAGCTGCCACCACAAGTGATTTAAACATGTGATATAGGATAACCCACAAAACATTCATAAAATCATAAGAAACATTGACATTATAATTTGAAAATGTTAATATCTTCGACTAATAGAAAACAGCAAACTGAACCAGAACCATACACGAGTGCTTGACGTTTTGAAACATGGTAACTTACGTGTTATAAAAAATGAAAAGTCAACTGTATATAGGACTATCTTGGAAATGAATATTGTAATTTAAGTAGTTTAAAGTTTAAATAGAACCCAAAGCAGTTCACTGACAACATCAAAGATGTGTATGTGATCACAGATAAAATATTACCTCGAACATGAGATCATCTATCTGAGAGAAGTACAGATTCGCAGCCATCATCCGAGCAAGTAAACATACATCTTTTGTGACTTCAGGAGTGACCCTTGGGTTTCCTGCAACATAATCGAGTTCCATTTTCAGTTTTCAGATAAGCTGTATATAGACTACTATAGATCTAGTAACATATACAAGAAGAAAACTGAACAAGATAGTTACCATCACGATCACCACCCATCCAAGAAGAGAACTGAATAAGAGGGGCATTATATGGAACACGTTCAGAAATTCCGATATTTTTTAATGCAGTATCAACACGGCGTAGAAATTTTGGAACACCTTTCCAAATTGTTTCATGAAAATAACTCATTCCTGCTCTCATCTCATCTTGTGGAGTGGGAGGTGTTCTCCTGATTTCATCAGTGTGAAATGCAGCTTGTATCTACAACACAAGATTTTTTGTATTCAAACTTTTAAAACGGGTAAAATCTGTACATCTCTGGGTCGGGTTGCCCGGAACACTTCTTATTTAAAAGTTTCTATTTGTTATCAACAACTAGTGTTAAACACAATTTAAGAATAACATATCTAAAATAAAATAATTCTTTTGTCACAATGATATGGAATGTTTCATGCATTAAAAGACACTTTGGCCTAGTTGTGGCCCGTTTGGTTTTACTTGGTTTTATTTGTTTCGCACGTTAATCGACTCATTTATAAGTAAAGTAGTTTCAAGAGTCACCTCCATATTCATGTATTATTACAATAACAAAAATCCCCATGTAATGTAAAGGCCGATCAGATTATTACACATACCTCTCTCTGTAAAGCCTCATCGAGCTCCTGCTTATCATCTGGAGTTATGTCTTTGGCATACAATTGTGCTAAACAGTTCCGGATTCTATATAAAATTCAACCATTATATCATAGTATTAGTATAGACCATATCATAGAAACGACGAAAAAATCCCTAGGGATGCCACTTAAGTTATGCAAAATCCTCAAGTAGGCAACCCAACTATATATAACTGCAAAAATCAACCTATATCACTAAAATGTTTGAGGAAGTAAATACACACCTGCCGTATTTCTGAAGCAAAGACCTACGAACAGACTGAGTAGGGTGTGCTGTGAGGACGATATCTACTGTTTGATTCTTCAATGAGTCAAAAATTTCTTGAGGAGTTTTATTCAGTTGACCTACAAGCCTCTTGAACGTCTCTTCCATATTTGATTCAGTTGGTGCAGAGGCCTCATCAGCTAAATCGCCTCTTTTTAGCTTGATTCTTCGCCTATAAGCTATCTGAACTTCTTCTGCCAAGTTGGCTAAGCTAAGCATCTGGGAGAAAGACTTGGCCATAACAATAGAATCTCCGGCATCTAAACTTGTTAGAACTCTCCCAAGCTCGTCCAATTTGGTAGGGTCCGTATTACTTTCATATTCAGCCGAAAGTTCATAACAGTCTTGTACCTATGCTCCCCATACACAAAGAAGCTAATATCAGATAACTAGTAGCCACTATTTATTCGTTTTAACCACATAAAATAGATATAGCTAAAAAAGGAGGATGTGGATTAAACAGATCAATTGTGTTGAGAATCATCGAAAGTCCATTAACAATGAGAATGTATACAGCCTACTAAATCATGTTATAATTATGTTGTTTTTAACCCTTAAGTAACAAATTAATTGTTTATAAATGTTTTACAGAATTGTACAAAAAACTATTTGTGGGTCAACCAACCAAGCTGGTTTTGACCCGTACTAATGAACACAGAGTTACAAAGCTCATGATCCATTAATGTAGAAAAAATTCAACCGGATACACATCTGGGACCAAATTCCATAAGTTACAGCTGTGATTTCAACATTCTCCCAATCCTCGAGAAGCATTTTTTTTAATCTTTTTTCAAGTTATCGGGATTCCATCCACCACCTGATATTTTTACTGAGAATTCCAATATTTTAGGTTCAATTTTGAATCATTAGTTTGATGCTAAACACAACAGAAATCTCATTATGTAGAGTAAAAAATGGAGAAGGGTCCCTATTTAGGTTATCCGGGGAAGTCGAGCCAAAAAGGCTCCTGTAGCCGTTTGAGTTTTCCCTGGCCATCCCATGATGTTCACCAACACATTAAAAGTGATAAATGCATTACAACAACTGATTATCAGATTGGTAATCACTTTCACACCAACATACATCACTTTTAGGGGATGTTTGGTATTGCTTAATAAAACTGCTAATTCCTCTGCCTATTATGTTTTCTTATAGTAGTAGTAGTTTCGAATTCGGAATTGCTTGTTTTCAAAAGCAATTTCTAATAATTTCTAATAAATCTTAACCATCATAATCATCTATATGATAGCACACCCACAACATAAACTTATTTAAGTATAATATTGATTAGCACAAGTCCAAAAACACATGCAACACAATACAATGATCATAACCATAAAAAAAAACATAATGAAAATAAAAACAAGGTGATATCTATACCGTTTGACGAATATCTTCACCATGCAAGGTTTGAAGAATATCAAGAAAACGATCCAACAAAAGAGCATCATATTCCACCAACTTATCATCATCAGAAACTTTACTTGGAGCTAATAGCCTCAACTGAGCATCTATTGAAGCCATTTTTTCTAGTTTTCTACTACCCATCTCCATGCAAGACTCTTGATCACCAAATTGTTTTTTTCCTAACTGTAACTCACGGGTTTATTTGAGAGAAAAGGTGTGAGAGCTAATGAAGAATCTCGTGATAAAAGATATATAAATACTCAAAGAGTTGGAGTTGGAGTGGGATTCTGAAAATACTCTAGAAGTATATCTGTACAATGTTGTTTACGAATCTATTCCTTAAACCTTTCTTTATTATTTGATTATTAAGATTAAGATTGTAATATATTCTTATCTTAATCTTAAACGTTACATATTTATCTGGTCATTTAGGTTCCTTTTAAAAATATTTGATAATGTTGTTTTGGATTGGTAAAAAAAGTAAGTATAAATGGGTCAGGTTGGATATATTAGAAGTCGTAAGTTAAGTATGGACAAAATTTGATAGTGTTGTAGACGGGTTCCTTACAAGAATCACGAGAACAGGCTACGAAATATTGCCGATAAGACAAAAAAATACTCGATCAGGCTGGTGTGTTGATTTTTTTTGCCAAAATAATGCCGACGACGGGGCGTCGGCATCATCATAATCAAATCTGACTTTGGATTTTCAGCCCAATTTTTGGCAGGTTCTTTTCGCGCTCAAATGTTCCCGACGACCTGGCGTCGGGAAGGAAAAGTTAACTAATATCTTGGAAGATTAGTGCTTGATTAGTGCTAATTACTTAGCTCGTTATAATATTGACGCCCTGTCGTCGGGAAGAAAATGATAATATTATGAGTGTTTACTATGCCGGCAACAGGGCGTCGGCATTATTATCCCACCAAACGCCAACTCGTCCCGCCAAATTTTTACTTATATATAACCTGACCGATCATCCTCAATTCGGCAAAACACAAATAACCCAATCGTCAATTCTCACAAAACACAAATAACAATGGCTGATTACACACCGGAAAAGGAATGGTCAATAGTTTTATCGTCGATGTATCTCTTTAATGAAGTTCTTAATACATATGGCTCCGAAATTTATGATAAATATGGTTCTTATAAGAACATTAGCCCGTGAATGAGAGACCAAATTATGGAATGGTTGAGGAAAAAGCCATACTACAGAGAGTTTTTGAACGCTCAAGCTGATGATGTTGGAGGAGAAAACACGTTGTACGCTCAAGCTGATGATGACGTTGGAGGAGAAAGCACGTTGGAAACCAAACTTGATGATCTGGGAAATAGGGTAACAAATCTTGAAGCTATGTTTGAACATTTTATCAAGCAAAAGAAAGCAATGAAGGGAAAAGATGGTGCAGGTTCTAGCAAAGTGGGAAGTAGCAGCAAAAAAAATGAATGGGCGATGTTTGTTATGGTCTATGTCGTGTGTTTCGTTTGCTTGTCGAGTTGTTTCGTTTGATCTGTTTTGTTTACTTGTACGTTGTTTCGTTTGAGTCTGTATGAAATGTATGTGGTTGAGAACTCTTGCGTGTTTTAAATAAAAGGTTTGCCTTCGTGTTTGTTAATTGTGATATTGTTTCTTCAGTTTCATTCTTTATGCATATGTAGTTTAGTGTTGGAAAATTGTATATTTGAAATACCCTGTTGTTTAAAGGGGTGTTTGGACAACATAATCTGGTTAACTCAGAACATGGTCAACTTTATAAATCCAGAAGGTGCTTTGATGTATAAAAATATTGGGTGTGGTTTGAAGCACCAAGAGACGGGTGTATGTCATGTTCGATAAAAAAGGATAGGTAGATCACCGCCACTAATGAAGGTGCACGACGGCTGTTAAAGCAGCCTCGTGAAATACTTAAGTTTTCGCAACAACAACAACATTTTATTATACAACAACAATAACAGAACAAACAAACAAACAACAACAACAATAACAACAACACTACTACATATGAAGATTGTCCATATCACCTAACAACTCACGGAGTATTGCAGCCGAATGACATGTGTGGTCGTGGTCGTCGGGATTCATTGCCATTTCAAGTTTTGCCTCCAGCATCCTTACTTTTGTCTCTAACACCTGTATTTTTGATTCCAGCATGTTTATCCTAAGATCTTTGGCATTACAGTTTGAGCACTCTGTTGGTGCAGATCCATCACCTTGAGATGTTGAAGCAGAAGAGATTACTCGTAACCGGTCATCAAATTCACTCTTCCACATAAAATATCCACACCCATGATATTTTTCTCTTGGTTGTTACATAATAAGGAAGTTATATGATTGTTTGTATAAAATATTTACATAAATAAGAAATGTATGATTGTTCACCTTTAAAAGAGGACATGCATAATATTGCCATCCAAAGGTATCTTCTTTATGTGATGTTCTTAGTTTTACATTTCCTGTTCCACAAGAACACATAAAAGGATTAAAAAGTAATCGTCAGTGCCAGATCACTCAGATGTTGTCGAAGGCAGAAGAGGTACGTGAAAGAGTCGAAGGCCGTTCAGCGCCAGCTCACTCAGATGTTGTCGGTGTTATAGAGTAACCCTCAGTGGGCCGAGCTTATGAGCCAATTTCCTTTATGATCTGATGTAGGGTCGGGCAGTGACGCTGGCGGGAGTGGTGATCTCGAGGGTGGTAGCTCGGAGGGTGGTGGCGATGAGTAGATCGAGGTATATGGGTTATTTTGTGTAGATATATATTATCTTTTAGACTATGCTTTTGATCGACTCATCCGTATGTTATTATTGTACACTTTTAACATTTTGGTGACTTGAACATTGCGTATATAGCAACTTTTGTGTATATGGCAGCTAGATCCGTAGATTATAACACCCGTTTTGTATAATTTGTAACGTTTAATGTATTTGAGGGTATTTTAGCGATTATATATAAGTGTTTTAGCCGTCATAACTTGTTTTGGGATATCGGCATATTAGTATTGGTGGTTTAGAGTTTTTGGTTGAAAACAGTAGGTGCAGGTTGTGTAGATTTTTTCCAGGAAAAATCTGAAATATTGCTGCTGTACAGCCTGTTCTGTAGCAGCGGCAATATTATGTACCTGACGACGGGTCGTCGGCATTATAACAACATAACTTTTATGTTTTATATGGTCCCGACGCCAGTCTTCGGTATCATAAAAACATATTTTTTTGTTTATTATGTTCCCGACGCCCTGTCGTCGGGAACATATAAACCTAATTTTGGGTGTATTATGGTCCCGACGTTTTGTCGTCGGAAAAATATAAACATAATTTTTTTGTTTATTATGCTCCCCGATGACATGGCGTCGGGAGCATAGTTAAACATGTTTGACTTTCGTTGACATTTTGCTAATCAAGAGAGTTAATAGCATTATGGTGCCGACGCCTTGTCGTCGGCACCATATGTTTCCACCACAAAAAACTTTTACCAGAAAGTGTTGTGGGACCCACGTTGGCGTCGACACGGTGTTAACTTTGTCGTCGGGATAGTGGTTCCCGATGAGCCTCAGCCGACTAACGGCTGCCTACGCCTTGTCGTCGGGATTATTGCTGTCGACGACACGACGTCGGCAAGTATTGAAAAAATCCATAGGCGGAGGTGGTGATTGTACTAGTGGTTTTACTGATGTACTATCAAAACTTTTTTGCAAGTAATAATAGTTGAATGTTGTTTAGCTTGAATAACCGAATCATTATGTTAGGTGCTTTGTGATGGTGGGCGCTCAAATAAAAATGGGCACTAAATAGAAAGTCTAAAAAGTGTTTTTCATATGACATGTGTCCCCTATTTTATATTATTTAAATAGAAAGTTTAAAAAGTGTTTTTCATACGACACGTGTCCCCTCTTTTATATTATTTAAATAAATTGGTTTAAGGGTAAAAATGTCATTTGACCCATTTTTTTTTGCATTTCACCCTCAAACTTCAAACGCACATAATGACAAACTTTTAGAAAAAACCGATTTCACCATAATTTCTAAAATTTAATCCTCTATAATTTTGGTATAAATCTTGTTAAATATTTTGATTTCTTTTTTACACATCAAATGAGTTTTGATTTTCTTTATTTTTTTTAGCATTTTTGACCCTCATAAGTGCCGAGTTATGAAACAATTAAAATATAAAAGTTATAGATTTTGGTTCACTCTTTACACATGTTTTTGAATCACTCAAATCCGATATTATATGAGTGAGATATTACACGTTAAAGATGACGTTTTAGTCATATTTGTTACACACAAGGTGTTTGATAAAATGTCTAGCTTAGATTTTTAGTGTTAAAATTGCGTTAAATGCACTAAATTTTGTACCATAATACACCATTAATCATTTTATTAATTTAAGATTAAAAAGAGATTTTTTTAATTGTTAACTTTGTACAAAAATGTACGCGTTGTGTTTTACTGCGTTTTAACCATAAATTTGACCAATATTATATTTGAATTAGAAAATTGTAAATATAAAAGTTATAGAATTTAGGCTGTTAGGATTTATAAAATCCAGTCGTTAAAGAGTCGGTCACCTCAAGTATATGTATTCGTTAGAAAGCTCGTAGTCGTAGTCAAGTTATGTTAATAAGTAGTTAGTTAAGTAACACCGTGGAGGACGGACGGGTCTTTACCCACTGTATGCCTGATCCACAGCCCGTAGGTGGCATTTATTGTAAGACACTATAAATACCCTCTACCTCCCAAGGTAAAGGGTTGGAGCTTCAATACCATTTTTCTTTGTTTCACATAGTTCCCAACTCTCTTCCCTTTCTCACTCTAGAACTTTCTCTCTCTAAACATTTGTAAACGCCTCATGTGATTATGGTTTGATGTGTTTGTGAAATCCTATATCTTACAATTGGTATCAAGAGCCATGGTTTGATCACTCATCTTTCATGCTCTTTGTTTTGGTGGATTTCATAAGGTTTTTGGGGTTATAAGTGTTTAGAAGAGTTTGAATCATTTGGTCAATTTCTAGTGTTAAAGTTTGAATTTTGATTGTACTTTTGTGTTTAGGATCATCATATGTGTTTAGGGTTTGAATTGGAAGGCTTGAATCATTGTATTTTGGCTGTTTTTGATTGATTAAGTGGGTGTTTTTGAAAAGTGTACGAAGCGAGTTGAGTCTCGGTGTTGTATTTCTAGTAAGCGAGTTGCTTTGTTATAGGAAGCGAGTTGGTTTATGCGACTTGGCTATTAAGCGAGTTAATTCTTCAAGCGACTTGAGTTCTTAAGCGACTTGGCTATTAAGCGAGTTGTATTGGCAGCGAGTTGGTTTATGCGACTTGGCTATTTAGCTAGTTGACTCTTTATGCGACTTGGGTTTTAAGCGAGTTGTTTCTTTAAGCGACTTGTGTTTTAAGCGACTTGTCTTTGAAGCGAGTTGACTGTTTAGCGAGTTGATACTAAAGTGAGTTGACTGTTTAGCTACTTGTCTATTGAGACTTGTTACTTCTTCGTGCTACATTTTTACGGTTGTTCTTTTGGTTTAGTAAAATCCCATGAAAGAATCTATTTCCCGGTTTAATCAAAGAATAGTAAAATCCCGTAGAATCTGGTATCATGTCTAACAACATACCTACTATCGTTTCTACTGTTGCTGAGGACGTTCAAGCAGCCAGATTAGATACTCGTCCACCTATGCTTGACAGAACAGATTATGACTCATGGGCTCAACGAATTAGGTTGTACTATTTGGGTAAGGAAAATGGGGTGAACATTCTTAAATCTATTGATGAAGGACCTTATCAGATTGAGACTACAAGAGACATACTTGAAACTGCTGCGGATGGTACAGTGATCTTAGGATTGGACAGACCAAAGACGTATGATGAGCTCAGTGATAAGGAGAAAAAAGAGATATGATCTGATATCGGGGCTTCAAACATTATACTTGAGGGTCTTCCAAAAGATATCTACAAGCTTATCAATCACAACACTGAAGCCAAGGAGGTTTGGGATAATGTCAAGATGCTTCTCTCAGGTTCCGAATTGACTAAGGAAGACAGAGAATCACAACTGTATGATGAATTTGAGCACTTTAAGATGAAACCAGAAGAAAGTGTCTATGAATATTACGTGAGATTCCACAAGCTTGTGAATGACATGAGGAATATCAAAATGACCATGCCAAATATTCAGCTGAACTCAAAGTTTGTGAACAACATGAATCCCGAATGGCACAAATTTGTCACCTCTGTGAAGCTAACCAAAGGATTAAAGAACACCAACTATGAGCAACTATATGCCTTCTTGCTTCAGAATGAGAGACATGCTATGTTTGAACGAATGATTATTGAACAGTTCAAAACTAAACAGGGAGAAACAAGTTCATCAAATGATTCAACAGCTTTTTACACCAATATTGGAATTACCACCAAAGCTTCTCAAGTCATACCCACGGGTAATGGTAATTACAAGCTCATTCCTGACCCAGCATATAAGCCTCCAGACTCAAACACACTCATGGAAAACTTTATCAATCAACTGTCTCTCATGGTTAGTCAAAATTTGAATTCCACTCCACACACCAACAATAACCTCAGAACAGCATCCAATCCATACAATCAAACTACTGTCAGAGATGGTAAGGTAGTGGTGCAGAATGTTCAAGGAAGACGACATGAACAAGGGATGATTGGAGCAGGCTATGGTAATACTGGAGTTGGTGGAGGAAATATGGTGTTGGGATATGAAAGTGATGAAGAGTGACAAAGTACTGAATAAAGTCAAAGTGCTGGAAGAAGTCAAAGTACTGCTAAGTAAAAGTCAAAGTACTGTTTGATTATCAAAGTACTGCATGCTTAAAGGACTGATATGCAAAATCGTTAAGGATCATTATGTAATTCTAGAATGTTCTTAGATTAGTTTAGTATTACTTGTCGTACAAGGTTTGTAATTGTAAACCGACTAGGGTTATCCTTAAGCCTATAAAAGGACCCCTAGATTGGCATTAGATGTACGTGCATTATTAGAGTTTTTAGAGAGTTCGATATTAGAGTATTAGAGTTGTTAAAGAATCTGTATAACAAGTAGGTACTAAGTATTAATAAAGTTGTTGAAGTTAAAGTTTATTTCTTCTTAGCTTTGTTAAGTAAATTCCGCATACTTGATAGAGTTAGTTCAGTGTTTCATTGTTAATAACTTAAGATTTATCCGAGGTTATTAAACCCTTACAAGCTATTTAAGTTAGTTTGGTTAGAGTACATCGATCCAACATATTTTTTTATTGTTTTTGTCACGAGTGACTTTCATTGAATCGTATAACTCTTTGAAGTGTCGTTTGACCTTTTCATTTTCTTCTAGAAAACTCTCATTTTCTTGTTGTAATACATTAATGATGTTTTGAAGATGAAAGTTTTGAGAGAATTGAGAATCTAAAGAAGGCGGCATTTGGGAGCCAGTCACATTGTTCTTTTCACCCTTTAATTGTGAAATTTGGGCTTTCAACTTTCTGATCGTGTTATAGTGAGCTTGAATCTGTTCGTCACGTTTGTTTATTTCAAAAACTGCATCAAACTCTGGAACATTTGAGGATGTCTTGATGTTTGAGGTTTTAACATTTTCTTTGAGATGTTGATATTTTAGTTGCAAATCAAAATGTTCAACTTCTAGCTTAGAAAAGTGTTTTACCAAATTATCGTGATCATCCTGGTCAATTTTCTCATTTAGTTTTGAGTTTTTGTTTTCAAGCTCAATGACACGATCATGGGAAACTTTCAAAGCAACAGATAATTCATAAAATTGAGAGGCAGTAATAGAATACTTAGTAACAGTATAAAATACATCTTGAGCCACACAACTCATTATTAAGTTCTCATTTAAGATAAGCAGATTCTTCTTTTCAATTTCATTATATTTGAGTTCCCGTTCATAATTATCGACCTCAACTATCATTGCATCAAATTCCTTTTCCATTTCTTTAATATCTGAATCTATCCCTTTTTGAAGACTCTCAAATTGATTTTTTAATTGTTTAAAGAAAGGTATGACCTCTGTTAAATAGCATTCTTTAGTTTGCTCAAAACCTCTTTCCCCTTCTGTTATCCCTGTAGGTGTGATTCGTTTCTTACATGTCTTCTCAAAATCAACGAATAGTTGATAAACAACATACATGCTGATTAAGGTCTTGCTCTTAGTGGGAATAGTTCTAGGAACTAAATGCATTGGTGTATTCGGAGGATACATTGTAGCTGGAGGCATTTTCCTGAGGGGAGTGTTTGTTTCAACAAGTACATTTGCTTTTTGCATATCCATGTCTTTTTTCCAAAAAACTTGTTCTGGGCTTAATTGAGTTTGAGGCTTAAACATGTTCAGGGAAATCCAATTTTCTTTAATGTAATCATGGGGTTTGATCATTATGTTTTGCTTTTTACACTGAGGATCTTTTAGCTTCTTATCCATTTTCTCCCTAGAGGCATCTTCTAATTTTCTATCCTCTTCCGTGCATCCAATACATGATGGTATTTTCCTAGGCTTGAGGATCTCATTACCATCATATACAATAGTATGGAAATTTTTTGCCTTTTTAGAATACTCGGGATTTGGTTCCTCTACTAGGGGAATACTATGCTTATCGCTTAAGACTCTGTGCTTAGTGATCATGTGAGCAGTCTGAATGGTATTCTCTTGTACGTACAACTTTATTTTTCAAGCTTGTTTTTCAAAGTTTTTAGGTTGGAAAAATCAGTTAAAAGTTTTGATTCCTTAGCATTAAATTCCTGTTTAAGCACTTTAACATTTTCCTGAAGTTCTTGCTTTTGCTTAACAGTTTTGTTTAATTTGTCTTTTAAGGAATCTAGCTCTTGTTTTAATATTTCTTCCCTAAAATTACTTTTTCTAATGATTGTACGCATTTGGTCATCCATTTCCTGCTCACGGGTAGTTAACTCAAACTTAGCACGTTGTTCATAAATGGCAACTTGTTCTTTATAGGCATTCAGTTCAGAGATAACATAATCATCAGGGGCACATGCGGTGTATTCATAAAAAACATACTCATCATTGACTGCAAAAGATGCATCACTCGGTACAATCTCACTTTCACTTTGTATCACATATTGATCATATGGGACAACATTACTATTACCCACATTATCTATATCTGATTCATTAGTTTCATGTGATTGTACTTTGTTATGCATCTCTTGCTCATCAACTTCATCGTATAGTTTTAATACATCTGAGATGATTGAATCTTTGGATGGACCAGCCTGTTGTGGTGATGAGACCTTTGGAGAGACCATTGGTGAAATGCTAGCCATGAAGATTGTCTGGGCAGTAGGTTCATCATCGACATCAGAGTCAAATGCATCATAATCAGCAACTTGAAAGGCATTTTGATGATTGTGACCTATTTCCTGAATTGGCTGCTCATCCACATCAGCATCATAGGTTTTGGCATTTCCCTCAGCAAGAAACAGCAACTCTTCTTCATCCAAAACCGCTCCACTGTCCTGAGCTTGCACCAGCAACATCTTGTCCCTGAAATACTCTGCATTTTGAGGGCGTTTTGGAGATGTGCAGTTCCTTGCAATATGTCCTTCACCACCATAGTTATAGCACTTGATTGGCTTTCCTTGTCCTTGATTTGCATTCCTTCCATGGTTTTGATTAGCCACATACCCTCCACCTACTCCACCCTTTCCTTGTTCATACTGTCTTCCTTGCACTGGTTGCACCATGATCTTACCATCTCTGACAATAGTATGATTGTGTAGATTGGATGCAGTTCTGATCTCATTGTTAGTGTGTGGAGTGAGGTTAAGATTTTGCTTAACCATAAGAGCCAGTTGATTGATGAAATGTTCCATGATTGTGTTTGGGTCTGGAGGCTTATATGATGGATCTGGAATGAGCTTGTGGTTACCATTACCTGTTGGTATGACTTGAGAAGCTTTGGTGGTAATTCCAACATTTGTATAGAATGCTGTTGAGTCATTTGATGAACTTGCATCTCCATGATTAGCTTTGAACTTTTCAAGAATCATTCGTTCAAACATAGCATGTTTCTCATTCTGAAGTAGGAAGGCATACAATTGCTCATAGTTGGTGTGCCTTAATCCTTTGGTTAGCTTAACTGAGGTGACAAATTTGTGCCATTCGGGATTCATGTTGTTCACAAACTTTGAATTGAGCTGAATATTTGGCATTGTCATTTTGATATTCCTCATATTATTCATAAGTTTTTGGAACCTAACATAGTATTCAGTGACACTTTCTCCAGGGTTCATCTCAAAGTTCTCAAAATCATCATACAATTGAGATTCCCTGTCTTCTTTGGTCAATTCAGAACCAGAGAGAAGCATCTTAACATTGTCCCAAACTGCCTTGGCTTCAGTGTTGTGATTGATTAACTTGTAGATGTCTTTTGGTAGACCCTGATGTATAATGTTTGAAGCCCTGATATCAGCATCGTATCTCTTTTTCTCCTTATCATTGAGCTCATCATACGTCTTTGGTCTGTCCAAACCTAAGATCACTGTACCATCCGCAGCAGTTTCAAGTATGTCTCCAGTAGTCTCAATCTGATAAGGTCCTTCATCAATTGATTTGAGAATGTTAGCCCCATTTTCCTTTCCCAAACAGTACAACCTAATTCGTTGAGCCCATGAGTCATAATCAGTTCTGTCAAGCATAGGAGGACGAGTGTCGGATCCAGCTGCTTGAACGTCATCAGCAACATAAGAGACGATAGTAGGTACGTTGTTAGACATGATTACAGATTCTACGGGATTTTACTATTCTTTGATTAAACCGGGAAATTGATTCTTTCACGAGATTTTACAAAATCAAAAGAACAACCGTAAAATGTAGCACGAAGAAGTGACAAGTCTCAATAGACAAGTAGTGAACTTGACAAGTCGCACCCTAACCAACTCGCTTAGAGATCAACTCGCTTAGTGGACAACACGCTTTGAGGTCAACTCGCTTAATAGACAAGTCACATAAAGGGACAACTCGCTTAATAGCCAAGTCGCATAAACCAACTCGCTTAGAGCACAACTCGCATAGAAAACAAGAACACAAGTCGCTTAAGAGACAACTCGCTGAAACAGATAACTCGCTTTCAAATAAGCTAGCTTAGGCGACAACTCGCTTAAGTATCAACTCGCAGAAGAGAAAACTCGCTTCTGGCAACACCTCAACTCGCTTCGAAGAAACTTTATACGAGACTCAACTCGCTTAGGACAACTTTCAAAAACAACCACTTTACAAGCCAAAAGCAACCCAACCACGATGATTCAAGCCTTCCAATTCAAAACCTAAGCACATGTGATGATTCTAAACACAAAAGTACAATCAAAATCCAAACTTTAACGCTAGAAATGATCCAAATGATTCAAACTCTTCTAAACACTTTTAACCCCAAAAACCTTATGAAATCCACTAAAACAAAGAGCATGAAAGATGAGTGATCAAACCATGGCTATTGATACCAATTGTAAACTATTGGATTTCATAAACACATATCAACCATGATCAAAGATGTTAATACAAATAAGCCGTAAAAACGTTTATTTATATTTTACGATCTTCTAATGTTTTGTCGATAACAAACGTAAAATCATTTTAACGAAACAAATAAAATACGTAAAATGTTTGAGCCAATAGTTTTCTAACACACTTACGTTTTCACTTAAAACACTAAAACAAGTATAAGTGATTTTATGATATACATATGTACAACAACTAGTGTTTACATATTGGGCTAACACATACTTAACTAAATATATACTAAAATGGGTAAAAACAAGTATATACTAAAATGGGTAAAAACTAACAAATGGTATTGACCCATAACCCATGGTTTTGTCTAAACCACTTAACTAGGTTTATTGTATTCTAGAGATACATTGTATCTAGAAAGAAACCCATGGATCAACCCATAACCCATAACCCATAACCCATGACCCATAACCAAAAATACCCATGGGCAAAGAGGAGCGTCCCACGGATCCCTAGCTTTACGCTAGTCGGATCCCTTGTGGGAGGGATCCGGGGAACAGTGAACTTTCTCTTCTATAAATAGTGAGCCATTTCTTCCTTTTGGCTCACTACTTTCACACATATTTTCTCCAAGTATTGTACCTCTCTAACCACTGATCCTAAGGGATCTTTCTATGTAGTTTGTCTTTTGTTTTTGTGATTCTCTAGGTTCCTCTTAAAGGCGAGATCACCACTTCTTGAAGTCGAGCAAGCTCAAGTCCATGAGTTGCCATGCTTCGTCATCATCAGGACAACTGAGGTTCTCTTGTTGATTGTTCTTTCTTCTTCTATAGAGATGTTGTGTCGAAGGCATTAGTGAAGGATGCCAAAAGAGTCAAGACGAAAGCATTAGTGAAAGATGCTTAACATCCGTGTCAAAAGCATTAGTGAAGAATGCTAAAGGTGTCAAGACGAAGGCATTAGTGAAAGGTGCCAAGCGTTGTGTCAAAGGCATTAGTGAAGGATGCCTAAGAATCAAATCAAGTGGCATTAGGGAAGAATGCCTAGGTAATATAATCGATGAGGTGCATCGTTATACATATTGTATTTGTTTAGATCCAAGGATGGTGATATCCTTGAAGGTGTTGTAACAAGGAGTGGATCTCCTTGAGATTAGGTGTTGTGTTGTGATGGGTAGTAGTTCCTCCATAGTAATGGAACTAGGTGCTTAGCCTAGTACCTAATAAAGGGTAGGCGACGTTGTGATAGGATTAGTTCTCCTTGGAGTGAAAGAACTCGGTGGTTAGCCTAGCACCGTATAAAGGGTAGGCGACGTTGTGTTAGGTGTGGTTCGCCTTGGTGTAAAAGAACTCGGTATTTAGCTTTGTACCGGAAAAAGGAGTAAGCGACGTTGTGAAGGCTTCTCCGCCATAAGGAGATTGGTGTAGTGTTTACGAACTCTCGAGTAGGTGACTCGGGGAGTGGAGTAGGGCAAGGAAGGTGTCCTTGTAGCCGGACCACTATAAATACTTGTGTCGTGGTGATGTGCTTCTTACTCTTTATCTTTCATTACACGTTTATATATCTATCTATCAACGTCCAACATAAACAACCAAATAGATTGACATAAGTCGATCTAAATATTTAAAAGGAAGTTTTAAATTGGTAAAACTATTCAACCCCCCCCATCTAGTTTTCCAGAATTGGTACCAGAGCTTTGTTACCAAGTTTCTTAGAGTATGTTGTACTTTATAAACTTGATACAATCCGTGTATGTTTGAAAACTAAAAAGAATGATTTTTCAAGTCACGTTTTAAAAATCATTATAATGTTTATTGTTGGACAATGATAGAATGTTCTAACATTTTCCTTGTTAAGTATTCTCCATATACATGGATTCGGGCTTACCAAGAAGATCATGAAGAATCTATCTAAATGTTTCTTTTCGCAAAAAGAATGTTTAAGTATTGTGTTTCTCACACATGAATATGGAGATTCCAAGAAGATCATAAAGCATTTCATCTAAATACTTCTTTTCTTAAAAAGAATATTTAGCTAAGGTATGATCGTTAATAATTTACTTTTGTTTTATTATTGTTAAAATCTTAGTTGCATAATTAATATCTATTAGTAATTACTCTAGTAGTTATCTATATTAAAGTCATCATCAAGAATAGTATTCTTCGATTGATTTGTATAGACTACACTACCAACTCCTAATAATGATTTCTTGGTTATTCGATAGCTTTAATCATTATCCATCACAAAGGAATTATTGACACTCCATCTATGTCAATAAATTTTCGTGTAAAACTTCTTGTATTATGATAAAATGGGGATTTTATCATAATCTTTGATAAACCTTTTAAGAATTGTGACTAATTCTTAAAAAGGGAACCACGTCTAGTAGGATTAGTACTAAACCGTCAATAAACTCAAATCACAAGTTATTGAGCCTAAACATCAAATTCTAGGAGCTTTTAGAACTCCCAAACCAAAGTTATCAAGGAATGCTTAAGTTGATCTTTGCTGTCATGCCGGATCCCAGCGTTTACACTAGCCGGATCCCAAAAGAGAGGGATCCGCGGGATCCATGCAACAGAAGACAGTATAAGTTAAAGAATGATCACTGTGGATGTTCCACAATTATATTCACCTCAAAGACTCACGAACAAGAACTCAGCTACTGTTCAAAGGAGCAATTTAATCACTTCTTTCAAGCTTAGCAATCACTTGTGTAAGTATAATCTTCACTACATTGTCAATTTAATTCCTTGATTTCTAGGATTACAATTTCTTCATCTTTAAGAGTTGGGTTCAAATGGGTTTATCATAATTTGTCACCACATTGTTTTCTAAGATAATCTAAATCAAAGAATTAACATTGTTAATACAAATTAAACACATTTCTTGAATTCAACAAAGATGATGAGAGAAAAATTGTGATCAAACCCTCTAGGTTACTATTCACAATTAACACCACATTGTGGTTGTATTGTTTAGGAACAATCATGCCAAGCAACAAGCAACAAGATTACCAAGACACCGCTCACTACATACCCATGTACCATAGGAAAGATGGACTAAGTCCGAATGATAGGAAAGCCTTTAAGATGCTTGAAAGGAGACTCTTTCACGAAGGTAGAGTTGTTGATCCATCATTTCTTGCAAATACCGATATTAGGGAAGTTTTTGGAACTATTTGGTTTGATTGTTTATTGGACATAAACGAGCAAATTTTCCCGGTCTTTGTGCTTGAGTACTACAAGACAATGGGGATAATTAGAAATGATGATGGGTCCATATCAATTGAATTCACCATAAATGGACATGAGTACACTCTTTCGCTTGAGGAGTTTGGAAGAATAATAGGGATTCCATATGATGGTGTTTGCATGTATTCTAATGAGTGGTCGTTGGAGGAGATACACTCTATGGTTGATCATCACGAAATTTATCATACAATAATCCCAGAAGCAACCACGGTGAGGGACACCGTGTTTATGCCAAGAGCATCCCCATCAAGGGTTACTAGGAAGTCGAAAGTGATCTATAGGGATCCTTTCCAAATGGAGCTCTCGGAGATGTACGGGTTGTATAGGAAATGGGAAGATGTGATAAGGGAGAATGTGGTGTGCCTAGTAGGAAACAAGGATCACCCCAACGCATGTCTAAGCTTCATGATCTATTTCCTAGTGACCGAGAATCGCTTTAACATTGCCTACTACATGATCAAAAGAATGGAAAGTGTAAGAAGCATGGACAAAATGGTGCTTCCGTATGCAATGCTCCTAACCCGTCTTGCTAAATTCATCTTTGCATTAGATCCTTCTCCGCAATCCTATGATCATAGCTTTTGCAACAAGGTTATGGTGTCATTGACCGAGGGAAGAACTACAAGGTTTATGGTAGATGGCAAAAGGCCTCACCCACCCACGAATTCCTCGAAAGAAAGGGAGAGGCAAAGAGAAGGTGAAGGAAGTAGCAACTCACTCGGAAATACCGATATCGACCCATTCGACTACATCAATCAATTGCCGGACGTTCCTGGTGCATCACCCAAATGCAACAAACCAATGGAATCTTCAAGTGCTTCGCCAACTTCTTGAAGAAAAAGAAGTAGAGATGGTATGATAAAGAGTAGAGGACGGGTGAAGACGGGAAGGGGAGGAGAAATGAGGTAAGGTCATAGGACCTAAATTTGTGATGAATAATTTCAAACAATGGGTTGTAACACTTAAACAATGCTTGTGTAGAATAGTGTAGTATGTAGGTCTTAGCTTGGCACTAAACAAATATTAACTTAGGAACTTGTATAATGAGATTTTAAGACTCCTTGAAAACATTCAAGTGGTCGTCTTCACTCATTTTAGGAACTTTTAGCTCTCCCTACTTTGCTATGCCTTATATTTGTTGTGTTCTTGCATTTAGCCTTTATAGAAACAACTAGGAGAAGCATTTGCTAAAAAGTGCAAAGTTGCACATTTGCTGAAAGCCTTCTGATCTGCAGTAGGCGGATCCCAGCATTATAACTAGCCGGATCCCTCCCAGAAGGGAACCGGGGGATCCGTGACTACTGATGAACAATGCAGACTTACTTACATCAAAATAGATCACTAGATCACATCACACTAGCCAATCATAAGGCATTAGAACCAACTAAGTCTTCCGCAAATATTTGAAAGCCTCACACTCACCCATGGCTTACCTAGGATATATTTCAAAGTGTTTTTTATTTATCAACTCATCAAAACTCACCATACTTCCGCTCCAACGCTCACACATTACTTATCACACCTCATAACACTTAGTTTGGTATATCCATCAGTTTTAGCAAATTGATCTTAATCACTTTTTACTCAAAATTAGGCTCAAAACTAGTTTTTCATTTTTCCTTATTTTTTAAGATTTTAGTAAATTTTTCTTGAGTCATCATCTGACTTCTAGGACTAATTACCACCATTTTTTCATATCAAATCAAATGGTATCCTTGTCAAACACTTAGTTAGACTACCTAAACTCAAAAACCATCATTAAGCACCATCACTTCTTATGGTTAAGCATTTAAGATACCCATCAGCTAAAGACTTCAAAATTAAGTCTAAACCTCGAAATCCATAGATAATAAACCTTACAAAAGCATAATCATTTTACCTAGAACCTGCCTGACAGCCGGATCCCTGGTCTATAACCAGACGGATCTTTGCTGAGAGGGATCCGTAGCTGCAGAAAGCCTAAATCAGCTTCCATATTCAATTTTAAGTCACCTTTTGGTTATCTAACCACTTTTAGCCTTCATTTATTATCCTCCTAGAGCTGATCAATATCCTAAGTGCATGCTTAATCCTCTTAGTGGTCAAGTCTTCAATTTCCTAATTCAAATTATCCTTTATAAACCAAACAACCTTAGGGTTAAGGCACCACTCTCACTTACCTCTCAAAAATCAGCAACTAGAAGTTTATATTAACATCATCATCACTATGACTAAGGCTCTTAGCAACAACTCTTCAACCATAGGATCATCCGAAAGAAAGGGTCAAATGATCCATGAAATCTCATTCACCGAAACATCTCCCATTAGAGATAATAATGCTAGAATCCCACCTCATCAAACTCATCCAACAAGTGCTAAGAGAACCGCACGGATTAGCATCAAACCTTTCGGACTAGAAAAAGGATCATCTAGTTCAAAACCAAACATGGCTAGTTCTAGCAAGCCATCCAAACCCTCATTCCTTGAGCATGGACTACACTCCTTGAATGATCCTCTTCCTCACCCAAACATCTACTCATTGAATCATTCACCACCAAGAGCCACTCACTCACCAACCTTTTCATTGAATAGGGAACCACCGACAACACCAACTAGTCCATCATGGGAGACAAGGAACAACCTTGATCATATGGAAGAATTTCCATTACCACCCTGATTTTTAGAACCTCATCCCACTTCTCAAAATGAAGACCCATAATCACACATAGAGCCTCCTCAAAATAGCCATTTCCCTCCCGTTCCAAACCAAGACAATAATTGTCCAAATTGTCTAATCACTCAAGGACTTGTTCAAGAAGCACGAAATGAGATACATTTTATGTTTAATCATCTTCTTGCAAAGTTGGATCAAATCAACAAGTCCACTCATCCCTAGACCCAAGCATATTGTCGCGTTTTAAGTCCAGTAACTAGTTAGTATTAGTAGTATTTGTATGGCTAGTTCATTCTCTTAGTTTTAGAGATTTGCTTGATTATCTCTTGTTTTTATTGAATGAATATCTATATGCCATGATTGTTTTTGTGCTTGCTAAATCACATATTTCACCTCTTCATTAGCATTGTTTGACATATCTTCATTGCTGAAGAAACTGTCACCAGATAGCCGGATCCCTCCAAAATGCCTAGACGGATCCCTCCACAAAGGGAACCGTGGGATCCGTAGTCCAGAAGCACAAATTACTACTAACTTGAGTCTTATCTGCAGGAAATTATGCACTATACTCGTGTTTTCTAACCTTTATTTTGTAGATTTTCAAAATACACATGAAGATTTTGACACCATAGAACAAGGGGGAGCTTTGTGTCAAACCATACATTGCAAATCCATTTGCAACATGATCCTTATTTGGATTACTCTTCATGACACCCCATTGCAAAATTATAATCTTCAAGGGGGAGCATTTTTATGTACTTGACGCCCTTACAAAGGGATGGACTCGTCAAGGGGGAGTAAAGACGAGAATCATTCCCGTCACTTACTCACTTTACGTCTTTTCTTTTTACATATTTCTCCTAAAACTTTGTGTTAGTTTTTTTTCGACGCTCTTTTTGTTTCGACAAAAAGGGGGAGAAGAGAGTAAAAACTCCAATTCGAACTTTTATGAATTTTTAGTTTTTCCCTAAAATAATTTTATGTTTTGTCATCAACAGAAAGGGGGAGATTGTTAATACAAATAAGCCGTAAAAACGTTTATTTATATTTACGATCTTCTAATGTTTTGTCGATAACAAACATAAAATTATTTTAACGAAACAAATAAAATACGTAAACTGTTTAAGCCAATAGTTTTCTAACACACTTACGTTTTCACATAAAACACTAAAACAAGTATAAGTGATTTTATGATATACATATGTACAACAACTAGTGTTTACATATTGGGCTAACACATACTTAACTAAGTATATACTAAAATGGGTAAAAACAAGTATATACTAAAATGGGTAAAAACTAACAAATGGTATTGACCTATAACCCATGGTTTTGTCCAAACCACTTAACTAGGTTCATTGTATTCTAGAGATACATTATATCTAGAAAGAAACCCATGGATCCCCATGACCCATAACCAAAAATACCCATGGGCAAAGAGGAGCGTCCCACGGATCCCTAGGTTTACGCTAGCCGGATCCCTTGTGGGAGGGATCCGGGGAACAGTGAACTTTCTCCTTTATAAATAGTGAGCCATTTCTTCCTTTTGGCTCACCACTTTCACACATACTTTCTCCAAGTATTGTACCTCTCTAACCACTGATCCTAAGGGATCTTTCTATGTAGTTTGTCTTTTGTTTTTGTGTGATTATCTAGGTTCCTCTTAAAGGCGAGATCACCACTTCTTGAAGTCGAGCAAGCTCAAGTCCATGAGTTGCCATACTTCGTTATCATCAAGACAACTGAGGTTCTCTTGTTGATTGTTCTTTCTTCTTCCATAGAGATGTTGTGTCGAAGGCATTAGTGAAGGATGCCAAAAGAGTCAAGACGAAAGCATTAGTGAAAGATGCTTAACGTCCGTGTCAAAAGCATTAGTGAAGAATGCTAAAGGTGTCAAGACGAAGGCATTGGTGAAAGGTACCAAGCGTTGTGTCAAAGGCATTAGTGAAGGATGCCTAAGAATCAAATCAAGTGGCATTAGGGAAGAATGCCTAGGTAATATAATCGATGAGGTGCATCGTTATACATATTGTATTTGTTTAGTTCCAAGGATGGTGATATCCTTGAAGGTGTTGTAACAAGGAGTGGATCTCCTTGAGATTAGGTGTTGTGTTGTGATGGGTAGTAGTTCCTCCATAGTAATGGAACTAGGTGCTTAGCCTAGTACCTAATAAAGGGTAGGCGATGTTGTGATAGGATTAGTTCTCCTTGGAGTGAAAGAACTCGGTGGTTAGCCTAGCACCGTATAAAGGGTAGGCGACGTTGTGTTAGGTGTGGTTCGCCTTGGTGTGAAAGAACTCGGTATTTAGCTTTGTACCGGAAAAAGGTGTAAGCGACGTTGTGAAGGCTTCTCTGCCATAAGGAGATTGGTGTAGTGTTTACGAACTCTTGAGTAGGTGACTCGGGGAGTGGAGTAGGGAAAGGAAGGTGTCCTTGTAGCCGAACCACTATAAATACTTGTGTCTTGGTGATGTGCTTCTTACTCTTTATCTTTCATTACACGTTTATATATCTATCTATCAACGTCCAACATAAACAACCAAATAGATTGACATAAGTTGATCTAAATATTTAAAAGAAAGTTTTAAATTGGTAAAACTATTCAACCCCCCTTCTAGTTTTCCACAAAAGAGGCGTACAAAAGGGCTTAGAAAGAGAAAGTTTTAGAGAGAGAAAGAGAAGAGAGTTGGGAACTATGTGAAACAAAGAAAAATGGTATTGAAGCTCCAATCCTCTACCTTGGGAGGTAGAGGGTATTTATAGTATCTTACAAGACTCGCCTCCTTCGGGCTGTGGATCAGGCATATAGTGGGTAAAGACCCGTCCGTCCTCCATGGTGTTACTTAACTAACTACTTATTAACATAACTTGACTACGACTACGAGCTTTCGAATTAATACATGTACTTGACGTGACCGACACTTTAACTAATGGATTTTCTAAATCCTAACATTTCTTTTGGGCTTATGGGTAAATGGATATGTTTTTGGGCTTATGGGTAAATAAAGGGAAATGGGTATTTTTGTTTAGGATAAGTAGATTTAAGTTTAAATTGTAATTTTGCAAACTATAGGACCAAATCTGCCATTTTTCCAAAATATAATCCAAGGGCCTTACTTGCCTTTCATGAAACTTGAGGGTTGACTTTGGTTATTTTGGGAAAGTGGAGGAGACGTGAAAACTTCCAAAACATGCCCTGAGATCCGTAATTTGTCTTTTTAAGCATCCAAATCCCATAAAATAGCATCCCGGCATCGGCTTTTGCTCTCTTCTCATTCTCGTACCTGGTTTTATTCGGTTTTGTTTTTCTTTTGTCTGTTTTGTCATATCCGTACCTGCACATGCATAAACTCAAGAAACACGCAAATATTAGGCATTAACGGCTCGTTTTCGGTTATTTTTGGCCTGATTTGATAAAAAAAAGGTATGTGTTTTTGCACGTACCAAACACTAAACATTTCATCACTTGTTGTTCATCAATAAGGACACAAGTGATATATTCTAGAGTCCTACGCAGATCTTAGTAATCTGCCGAGAACATTTATGAGGGGATTCAAAATTGTGATCCTCAATGATTGAATAGAAACTCCTGCCAGGGTCAACATCAAACAGCCCTGACATCAGGTCACTTCGGTAATCCCTTGTGGGTTACGCTTAGTATGTCTCAAACGGTCTACAGTCGTGGAGTGATGCTTAGGTGTACTTCAGCGACTCACCTGAATTGTAGATGTACTTCGGTATGTTATGTTAGCCTTCTTGAGGGCCTCCAATTTCAGGAACAGCCTTTGTAAGAATTAGAGATATGTTTTCACATTATACTGTTAACACCCTCGACATTCGAACTTGTAAGTGCTAGAAATCCCGCTAAGGAGATTCCTTTCATGAATCGAATCCTGAAGACGTGGCTCATTACTTGAATCTATTCATAGTAATGATAACTGTCCCTCAACGGGATTCGGACGGCTGATTTGCCCGACCAAGGTGAATCAAGACATTCATCAGTAAAATAATCTTAGTGGTCAATTTTTTTAGAAAAGTCTACCATGATCGATTGGTGTTTTTCAACTAATATATTCATGTAGGTACTGATGATTGTTCCTTGTAGGAAAGACCGCACCATCTCACCATGCTCATACCAACATCACAACACATGAAAGTTCTCAGCAAAATCAAAGGTAATTCAAAGATTAAAGATGATTCTTCGTCAATGTCAAAGAATCTACAAAGTTCAAAGACTAAAGAACTTCACATCATTTCAAAATCAAAGTCAAAAGAAGTGTGAGCATGGTGGAGAAAGACGTGGAGACACCTATCCCAAAGAAGTTGACAAACGGCAGACTACACCATTATCTGATCACAAAGCATGAAGAAACAAAGAATCAAGACTATTCTATGTCAACACACAAAGTTCAAGCTCTAGAACTCTAAAGATCTTATCAAGTGGAGCATCTTTTGAATGACCACCCCTTAGGGGGAGATTTTTAGCCTTAAGTATAAGTGATAGAAAGTGATGGTCATTCACGATTAGGAACTTTGTAACGTGTGTTTGATATTGTATTAGAATAGTCAATGGGCTCGTGGATGGGGATAAGCTAACCGGTTATTAGTTATGTTATGTTTAGTCAAGTTGTAATGTAAGCCCAATCCACAAACCAAACAAAGCCCATTCAAAGCCCATGAGGCTTTTATGTTCTAAGTATAAAAGGCACATACCAAGCCATTTGGTATGTGTGCTTGAGTGTGTAAGTGTGTGTTTTTCATATGGAATAAACCTCTTCTTGTTTCATCTTTCTCTCTAACAAAATGCATCATCACTTAAGTCACCATCTTATTTATTGCTTCATATTAGTGTTAGTGTGATAGAGTTGATATATCTAAGGTCCTACAGTCCAAAATACTATAAGAGGTTTAATAAATCTAAATATATAATTAGCAAATAACACGATATGAATAGTAATGCGAAATCAGTTAATAGAAGACAACACATGTTTAGATTAGTTCATAATATTTGGATTGCTTAATACGAGGATGGTTTTGGCAAATTGATTACAAGTTTATGAATATGATGGTGACAAATTCCAATCTTTGATTCTAAAGAATATAATCCAAGCGCAAGATCATACAACAATGAAATCAAGCATCATAATCAACCAATTCAAGACTTAGTTTATTTAACAAGTTTGATCTGAGGTAGTTTCACAAATTTGTTAACAATGAAACCCAAGTTTCTTTGCTAAATCAAGTTACTAATAAAATGGTCAATACAATAGATAATCATCCACAGACAAAACGATTATAACTAGTCGGTGGATAATAACCAAATCACCAACAACTAATCAAACTTGATAGGCAAATGTCACAAAAACTCAAGCACAATCGGTTCTTTAACCAAGCATGAAATTGATCAAAACCATAATTTAATATAAGTAATCCTCACATAATAAACATCATCCAAACAAGTGTATAAAAAAATTACTCCATTTTGTTTTCAACAAAATCCAATGTTTCAACAATCTTGGAACCAACAAACATCTTGAAATATAAAAGTGACTAACTGAAAGTATGATTACAATGAGTAATGGTAACGATCTAGAGCAATCCTTGGGTCTCCGATCAACTACAAGTTCTAACCAAGTCGGGAAATCGTCCAACACTTTTGCTCCTTGACTCGTGTGTACTTCTTCTTGAAATGGCAGAGGTATTGTGATCTTATGGGAGTGAAATATTGAAGGGATATCATGTCCTTAAGGTGTAAGGGATGATAGATGTTGAGTGGTGATGTTATGTGTGTAATGTTCTTCCAAAACTCTTGCAAGAGGGTTGTATATATGCTTGAGGATGAGAGAGATGTAAACTTGGCATCCAAGTGTCATAAAAGTAGCTGAAAATTATAGCCAAAGGTGTATATGATCAGAAATGGGAGTAATGAAACTTAACTCCACATTTAAATGCATCTTTGGAGCACAAACCTTTTCTGCAGCTGCTCGGCTGGGATGCAACTGTTGGTGTCAACCTACGGTTGGGACTCTCAACCCGCGGTTGGCGAATGGATTTGGGACATAATGTATTGGAATCACTCCTAAACTATATTTCAAGTGTTTGTAATCAATATGTAATAGTTTGCTTAATTAGGCTTTTATGTTTGTATGAAAGGCAAGGCTTATGTAGAAAGCCCATAAGCCTTGGCCCAAGCCCAATAAGGAAAGGAAGGGAACTTGTGTGTTGCCCTAGTTCCTTTCCCTATATAAAGACTTGTAAACCTTCCTTAGAAGGTTGGTTGTTCATTTACTTTCAATATCTACGCATAACATTTCACATACTCATTCGTGTATTGTTTAGTTCTTGTTCAACCGATCACTTCTTTATCTATTTCTTATATATTGATGCTTGTGTTACAATATGGTGACCTAACAGTGGTATCAGAGCCATCTAGTTGGGTGAAACATATTTTTTTTGGATTTTTTTTTGGCTATACGCGTGGGTTTTATGTTATAAACCTTTCATACGTTTAAAGCTTTAATTTTTACACTTAAAAACTCAAGATTCTTGTGGTTTAAGGTTTATTGGGTGTTAAAGTTTAAGTTTTTTGCATAAAGTTTCAAACTTTACGTGTGTAGATTTGTTTTTAAGCTTGACTGTGTTCGTGTGTACTTTTATACGCGTAAGGGTGTTATTGGTTTTGGATCATCAAGTTTCAAACTTTCTTGTTATTTTGGTGATATTGAAGCTATTTCATCAATAAAATCAGGTTTCTAAACGCTTTTGGGTATAAAAATCAGTTTTGGTGATAGTTGGTACTTTCTACTCGTAACAAAACCCTAGTTTTACTCGTAAGCTCAAGGTCTACGCGTAAGCAGCAGTCTACGCGTAAGCAGTTCATCATTTGATCTTCAGTGCTGTTGGTTTAGTCAGTGTTTTCTTGCTTGGATAAGCCTGAAAACACTTCAACTTTGGATATCTTTTACACTGGTATAAGTGTAAAGGATTTTTGGGCAAAACCCTAGTTTTACGCCTAAGCTTCAAAACTTACGCGTAGCATCTTTCTTTGCCTAAGCATTTTCTTACGCCTAAGCTTGTCTTACGCATAAGTAAATATTACGCATAAGGATTCTACTACTAAGTCTGTGGTTTACGCCTAAGCTAAGTTTTTCCTCAAGTTGACGCTTAAGCTTTCACTACGCGTAACTTTCTCTTTTACGCGTAAGGTGGGGTTTTACGCGTAAGGTGATTTCTACGCCTAAGCTAGTTTCTACGCATAAGGTTACTTCATCAACATTGTTTCATTCGACTACAAAGATCCATCATCAACACAAGTTTCAAGATGTCTCAACCACCTTACTCTAGCTACTTTCCTCATGTGTATCCTCAACAACAAGAACAACAACTCTATCAACAATATCCTCCACAAACATAACAACAAATACAACAATTTCAACAACAAGGAGCAATTCCTCTTCCACCATAAATGGTTCCACCAAACCCTAGTCAACAAGTACAATACTACACATACTTTCAAAATCAGTATCCCGCCAAGTATGCTATGAATGGTACTACACCAAAGGAACCATCTTGGTTTGCAAAGATGTGTGAAGCTTTAAGTAGCCAACAATCCATTCATGAAGCTGGATCACTTGATAGACCTCCAATGTTCAATCCCGGAAACTATGATCAATGGATGATAAGGTTCTTTAGGTTTTGTGATCTAAAGAAGCCACATGGTAAGTTCTTGAAGAAGGTCATGCTTGAAGGTCCATTTTAGATGCCTACTCTCACTGTACCCGGAGATCCGAATGCTGTTCCACCAAGAGATGATATTACCAATGTTTTCGGTCTTGATCAACTTACTACTGACCAACTTCTACACTTAGAAGCCGATGAACTTGCAATGCAATATATCCTTTTGGGATTACCCAATCCGATACTTCATAGTGTTGATGCTCAGAAGACTGCTAAAGCAATGTGAAAGCACATTCATCTTCTATTGGAAGGCACATAACTCAATCAAGAAGACATGGAATCCAAAATCTACTTAGCATATGAACACTTCATGATTGAACCAGGGGAGACATTAGAGTCATATCATCATCGATTCTCAGACATCATCAATGACTTGGAGAAACATAATATCATTATGCCAAGAATTGCAGTCAACACAAAGTTCCTTATTAGTCTTGGTCCTGATTGGGAAAAGTATGTTATTTTCATCCGTCAAGCGAAGAATCTTCATCATGCTACATACGGATTGTTGTATGACTATTTGAAGCCCCACCAAAAGGAAGTTGACAAAGAAAGGATCATCCGTGGAGTCCCTGCTTCGCCTTCACTCCCGGATAATCAAACTCTAGCTTTGTGGGCTCAAGTATGTTATCCTCAATTCCCGACCTTACAAACTGTCTTCACAAATCCTCCACAACAAACTGCTCAAATTAGACCATATGATCCATCACAACAACAATCCCAAGAAACTCAATTGGTTCCATACAACAACAACAATGATCAAGCACTCTACAGTGAATCTAATGAGGATGCAGAAGCTTTCGATGCATTACAACAAGGGTTTGTCATGATTGCTAGAGCCTTCGGTCGATATTCTAACAAATCCAACAATCGCATTCGTACCTCATCTAATACAAGGAATCAAGCTGTTGTTAACAATGGACGTGTTTTAGTTCAGAATCGTGGTAATGTTCATTAGATAGGTAGTGGTCAAGGTTTTAATGCTAATGGAAGGAATAACATGGGTGCTCCACAACAACGGGCTCAAGTGGTTGATCAGGGAAATGCTCAGACTGGGGTTAATGGTCTTCGTTGTTATAACTGTAATGAGAAGGGTCATCTGGCTAATGCATGCCCAAAGCCGAGGACAAGAGGCAGTGCTTATCACAAAGAGGCTTTACTTTTGGCTCTCAAAGATGAAGCTGGTGGAACTCTTACCAACAAGGAACAGAGCTTCATGGCAAATGCAGATTCCGATGATGACATGGAGGACTTGCAGCCTATGCAGCAGTGATGTTAATGGCAAACATGCAAGAACTCCACATGAGTGACACAGCCCATATATGACACCGACGGCTTGTCTCAGTCCGGATCAAACTATATTCATTCTTGATCGATATCTCCGCCAACATCTGCATCCGATGAGGATCAGAGTGTTCAACATGAGCCGTCTACATCTCATTCCAATGATAATCAAATAGATCACGTAGTTATATTTGACGATCAAGATGACCTTATGGTTAATATTGATAATCAAGTTGACTCCGTAGTTATATTTGAGGATCTAAATAATGATCATGTTGAGACTCACGTTGAACAAGATGAACCTTTGTCTAATCCAGATCTTGAGCTCATGACCAATTTAAGTAAGACCTAAAAATCTGGAATGGAAAAGTGCCAAGACATCAATAAGAAATTACAGGAGAAAATTGCACTGTTGACTAAGGATAATGAATGCTATAAGTTCCAACTCAACATCTTTCAAACTAAAGAGAAACGTGAAAAAGGTTTTGAAGTCGCATTTGCTAAATCATACCAAAATGAAAAATCTTTGGAAAAACATATATGTGATCTAGTTGCATCCAAGAATGCTCTGTTGGCTCAAATAGAACAACTGAAATATGATCATAAACAACAACTTAACGCTCTCACTTCGGAAACTCAAAAAGCCAAGTCTGGGTTGTTAACTTGTCAAAAACAGTTTTGTGAGTACAAAAAGCATTCAAGGAAACAAATAGATGACTATCTTGAGGAAATTTTCGACTTACAAAACAAAATCAAAGAGTTTCGAAATGTTGTTTACAAATATGGTGAGTCAATCACAACTATTCAAAAGTTTACTTTTAAACCAAATCCAAATGGATATGGACCGAATCTTGCTGATTACAAACCAAAGTTTTCAAACAGAGCATTCAAAACAAATCCTCAAGTTTACAAGAGAACATTGAATGGATGACTCCATTATGAGTGTTGTTGAATATAATCGTATGGAGGAACTAGATGCAGAAGACGAGAGTCGGTTAAAATTGGAAAATGTTATTTATAACAAACCTTTTAACTATTCTAAAGCCATAAATTTCGTCACACAACAGGATAATTCTAACACACCTTGGGTTATCACACCAACTTCCGAGTCCTCTTCCAATGATGGTCCCTTATCCAATGTTGCACAAATTAATGGTCCTTTACCTTCATTTAGTGAAATAAAGCCATTAGCTGAACAATGTCAAGTTCTCAAATACTTTGCCACTTTTATGTCTGACATAAAACTTTTGGAACATGCAATTGAAGTTAATTCTGAAATCAAAGCTGAACATTTTCAATCGCCATTTGCGCGACAACAAAGGGATATTTTTCAGAAAGGGCTTTTACCACATGTCTGAAATCTTAAAATGTGTGCAATATATTGGGAACGGGATCTTGAAAAGGAGATAGGTCTTATGAAAAACATTTTTGAGGAAACTGAAACAACGATTTCAAATACTAAACGTAAAAAGATAATGTTTCGAAATCATGTTGATCGAATCTTGGAAGATGTTATCTGTGCTGATACCATAAATGTTGTCTTACTTCATTCTGTTGCATATGCATTTGATTATATCGCTGTTGATTCTGTTGAAAATGTTGAGAATATCGATAATGTGCAGCAAATCAAATCTTTGAAAATTGAAAATGAGCGTTTGATCAACGAACTTTCAAATGCAAAACGTCGTCTTCAATGGTGTCAAAAGGATTGTCAAAATCGAGAACTTGCTTTGCAAAACAAAATCAACCAGTTGCGTTCAAAATCTGTTGATCTAAAAATAGAACATCCGGATGAGAAAACGTGTCTTTAAAATGTCAAATTTCAAAATATGAACAAGAAATAGCCAAAGTCAAAACAGAATATGGTGTCATATTTGATTTGCTCAAACAGACTCGGGAAAAAGCATCACAAGAACTTGATAATTATCTTGCACACTAAAGATGTTTTACATGTTAATGCAAACATTCGCTCTGAAAATCAAGATTTGTTGCACACTATTGTTGAGTTGAAAGCAAAGCTAAGAAAGTATGAAAAAGATAAGTCTAGTAACACTAATGGACTTGCTCCTGGAATGTTTAAAATTGACACTAGAACACATAATGACAAACCACAAGATTCTAATGTGCTTCCTTCCACTGAAACATGAATAGTTGCCTCTTTTCCCAACGCTAGCACTTCACAGCTTAAGAGCACATCAAGGAAGAATAGGAAGTTGCGACGTAAGAAAAGAACAATAAAGACCTCTGAAGTAGAAGAACACCTTAGGACTTTGAATAAGACTCAAGTTGCACCCATTTTAGACATTGCGTTAGATAAATGTAATAGAAAAAGTGATGTAACGAATGCTGAACCTTTAAGTACTTTGAATGTTATGTTTGAAGCATCTTGTGTTGGTTGTCATAAAAGCATGTTTTCTGGTTGTCATGATAAATGTGTTGCTAATACTATCTTATCTCGTAAGCGAAGCAATAGAAAACGGAATACCTCTAGGCCTACTAATGCTTCTAAGTCTGTGCTAGGTAAACCACCTTCTAGTGCTCATGCCTTAATCATTGATGTACCCATAGAACCCCCTTCACCTCCTAGGAAGAACTTATCACCTAGTGCATTCACTAAGACCAAAGCTAAGACTAGTTGGAGATGGCAGAAATGGTTACATAATACACTTGGATTTAAATGGATTCCCAAAATCATTAACATGTGTGTATCGTCTGTAACTGTAACGGAACCCTCTAACTCTTCGGGTTCCACCTCTACTTCTATTCCACCTGTGTTGTCTGTGTGTAATGCAGGTTATACAGATCATCCTCTGGATTGTTGATAGCGGATGTTCTCGGCACATGACAGGCAATCTCAAACTGTTATCAAACTTTGTTTCAAAGTTCATTGGCACTGTCTGGTTCGGGAATGATCACTTCGCAACTATCATGGGCTACAGAGATTACATCAATGGAAACATCGAAATTAGTAGGGTTTATTATGTGGAAGGTCTCGGTCTCAATCTTCCCAGTCGGTCAATTTTGTGATGGAGATTTGGAAGTTGCTTTTAGGGAGAAAACTTGTTTCATTCGTGATCTACAAGGAAACGATCTTATGTCTGGAACTCGCACATCAAGTCTTTACACAATCTCCATGCAAGACATTATTGCTTCATCTCTCATCTGTCTACTGTCTAAAGCAACAACTACAAAATCTTGGCTATGGCACCGCCGTCTTTCACACTTAAACTTTCAAACCATAACCAATCTTGCATGTTACAAACTTGTTGAAGGTCTTCCAATATTTCGGTATTCTAAAGATCATCTATGCTCAGCTTGTGAACAACGGAAAAGCACTCGTGCTCACTTTCCTTCAAAGGTGGAACACAGCTCACAGCATGTGCTTTATCTTCTTCATATGGATTTGTGTGGCCCGATGCGTGTGCAGACGATCAACGGAAAACGCTACATTCTAGTAATTGTTGATGACTACTCAAGATGGACTTGGGTTTATTTTCTTCGAAGTAAAGATCAAGCTCCACTAATGATCATCACCTTTCTCACGAAAATTCAAGTTCAGCTCCGGAACACAGTCAGACAAATCATAATAGACAAAGGAACTGAATTTGTAAATCAGACTCTCCGAGAATATTATGAGAAAGTGGGAATTGAGCATCAAACATCAATTGCACGAACACCAGAACAAAATGGCGTTGTTGAAAGACGAAACCGTACGTTAGTGGAAGCTGCAAGAACGATGTTAATAAATGCAAAACTACCAGATTACTTGTGGGCAGAAGCCATGTCAACTGCCTGCTACACTCAGAACTGTTCTATGATCACTAAATGCCACAACAAAAAACCTTATGAGCTTATCCATAACCATAAACCGAATCTCAAACACTTTCATGTATTTGGTGCTCTCTGTTACCGGAATAATGATCGTGATGACTTTGGAAAGCTCAAGGCTAAAGCTGATATTGGAGTCTTCGTTGGATACTGTGAAAATTCTAAAGGATACCGGATCTGGAATCGTCATACAAGGCAGATTATGGAAACGATTCATGCAAATTTCGATGAACTTACAGAAATGGCTTATGAGCAAAACAGCTTGGAACCCGGACATAACCGTCTAAACTTCCCCCAAACCCCATCATCAGCTGAACCAAGCTTACAGCTTACTCGTCGTCAAATGGAACAACTATTTGCTCCTCTGTTTAGTGATGATATTGATCAACGTGCTTCAGATGTATCAAATGTTTCCGCTGCTCAACCTGATAATACTCCAATACCAGATACACCTGCAACAACAACAACTGTTGATGAAGCACCTCCAATTGATTCAACAACAGCAGCCGAACAAACCCATCCAATGACGCTAAACCAGCTGATGATCTTCTGAATGGTGAAGTACCTACACCTGCAGATTATGATCCAAATGCGTTCTTTAACCCTTTCGCAAATGCAACTGCTTCCTCAGATGTTGCGGAATCATCTACAAGCCATTTGAATCCTCCCAATCTGCATAATGTATTTCAACATCAACCCTCCACACATCGTTGGACTAAAGATCATCCTCTTGTGAACATTATTGGAAACCCGAATCAACCAGTCGTAACTAGACAACGCCTTCAGACTGACGGAGAACATTGCATTTATGCTTTAACAGTGTGTCAATCTGAACCCAAAAACATTAAAGAAGCAATGACTTACGACAACTGGATTGAATCCATGCAAGAAGAATTAATTCAGTTTAAATGTCTTGAAGTATGGGAATTGGTTGAAAGACCAACAGGGGTCTATGTCATTGGTCTGAAATGGATTTGGAAAAACAAGTTAGATGCTGAGGGTACGGTTATCAGAAATAAGTCACGTCTGGTGGCTAAGGGTTATAGACAAGAAGAGGGGATTAACTTCGAGGAATCATTCGCACCAGTTGCTAGACTTGAGGCTATACGGATTTTTCTAGCATTCGCGGCTCTCATGAACATCACGGTTTATCAGATGGATGTCAAAACCGCCTTTCTGAATGGTCAACTGAAGGAAACGGTTTATGTTAGTCAGCCGGAAGGATTTGTTGATCCAAAGTTCCTGTTAGGTTCCCATTTATGTAACACAAGCATCAATATGAAGAAATGAGGTAAAGAATAGATCGGATGAACACACACACACTTATGCGTATAAAATGAGAGAAAGTTTATGCATATGATAAATGTGAAAGTGAACAACCAACTCTCAAATGAGAGTTACAAGATTATTTATAAGGAGGGAGCTAGGGCAACACACAAGCTCCCTTCCTTTCCTTATTGGGCTTGGGCCAAGGCTTATGGGATTTCTACATAAGCCTTGCCTTAAGTACTAACATAAAAGCCTAATTAAGCTAACTATTACAATATTAATTACTAACACTTGTAATCTAGTTTAAGATTGATTCCAACAATCTCCCCCTAAGTGTTGGTGATTAATGATTAGAGTGAAAAACATTGTAGGTGCTGATGTAATAGTTGCTTTGACGTCTTCTGACATTCTTCTTTCTTGTGAGAAGAATTGTCTTGATGTGAACAATCTCCCCAGTGTAGAGATTTTGTTACTTTTGAAGTATTCTGCTTTGACGTCTTCATTTTCTTTGTTCTTAGATCTTTGTTCTTTGTGGTGGTTGTGATAGTATGTTGTGGTTATCTGCATCAGGTTTGCTTCGTTGCTCCAGTGTCTCCATGTCTTTCTCCAACATGCTCACACGCTCTTTAACGTTGGATTTCAGTACTGATGTAGTTCTGTTAGTCTTTAAAGTTTGTAGATTCTTTGATTTTGATGAAGAATCATTCTGACTTTGTGTTGCCTTTTGAGAGAACTTCAATTAGTGTTGTTGTTGGTATGAGCATGTGAAGAAACTGCACGATCTTTTCCACCCGCGAGCATCCATAAGAAGAAAACATAAAACATGGGTTAGAATTAATCCAGCGCTTACACGTTTGAACTTCGAGTGTGTTAACAGCATAGTGTGAAAACACGACTCTAATTCTTACAAAGGCTATTCCTGAACTGGATTCCCACGAGTGAGATAACGCGATGTACCGAAGTACACCTACAGTTCAGGTGAGTCGCTGAGGTACACCAAAGCATCACCCCACGACTGTAGACCGTTTGAGACACGCTAAGCGTAACCCACAAGGAGTTACCGAAGTGACCTGCTGTCAGGGCTGTTTGATGTTGACCCTAGCAGGAGTTTCCATTCAATCACTGAGGATCACATGTGTGAACCTCTCATAAATGTTCTCGACAGATTGCTAAGATCTGTGAAGGACTCGATAATGTAACACTTGCGTTCTTTTTGTTGAACGACAAGCGATGAATTGTCAAGTGTACCTAAAAGATCTTTTGATGAATCTCGTGGCTCTAGACTCGATAGTGCGCTTTGGTTTTCCTGAGCGGAGACTAGGGATAGGGTCTCCTTCTTCAATACCAGCAATCTCTAAGAGAAAGTCGATAGTTTACGTAGGGTTCCTTGTGAGAATGAAACAAGCTTCTTTTGAGAGAAACTTGAGTGGCTAAGAAGGTTTAGTGCATGCGTCACTGGGTCCATGATGACTTTAATCTTCAATACCGGTGTCATCAAGTGACAACCAGTAGCATATGAATTGAACCCGGTCTGCCCTAAGTTGAATAATCTGGAGGGCTATTTATTTTCACCCTTTTCTTTACTTTTCTTTTTAATTCTTCAACTCCTTCTTTCTCCGATTCTCATTTTCTCCTTTTTTATAATCATACCTAAGGACTTCTAGATTCTAACTATTGGTGATGTCCTTGGGTAGATCCCTCCGGCTCTGGCGGATCATAGGACGGTTATTCCTAACCTTAGTCACCTTATAACTCTATGACTAACCTATGTTGCCGCAAACCATTTTCACGAAAATCTCTCAAAGTGGTTATGATTAAAAACATTTTGTACCACTGAAAGATTTTTGTATTTTGCAGAAATACTCCCCCTCCACACGTGCTTAAGTATTTTGACAGAAATCTGCACGGTGAGGAAAGAGCGCGCACTTTTGAATTGATCAACTCAAGATAGACAATTCCCCACGAGATACGGTTACATCACTGACTAGGCCAGCTTGAAGTTGTAAACACTCCTTGGAGAAGAGGTTTGACCCATCAAGGTTCATGTCTACCACGATTTTCTCGAATGGTACATTCTACTGGGACAAGTCCTTTGCGAGACATGTTTACATCACTAGCGAACTAGTTTGAAATTATTACCCGTCCCGGACAAGTCTTTTCGAGTTACTAACATTTAAGATCTCGTCAATTCATTGGTTAAGTCTTTTGCATGACGGTTCAGTAACAATTCATAACATATTTCTTATCACATAATTTTTCTCCCCCTAAAAAATGGCATATATATGGTATTTTTGACGAAATTTTGATATCGAATATGTCCATTTCGAGTTTTGTGGGAAGATTACCACGAAGAACAATTTGTGAACAAAGTTTTAATCAAATACTCCCCCTCAACAAGTGATATTAACTTTTGAGGTTTTGAAAATCATAAGGGGAAGTACTTGTTCTTTTGAGCAAAACTTTGAAAGTGAAAGTTTTGATTAGTTTTACTCAAAAGTAAGAAGCTTTCACTCCTTTTATAAGGATTGTGGCACTGAAGCGTACCACAGGGTCCTTTCATTACAAGTATGGGTTGTAAACTGTTATGTGTGCACAAGCCATTGTCAGATAAAAATCACACATCCAAATAATGATAAGAGAAACAAATTAAGGGGTACCAGGATTATCAGGTATTCCAGCAATAACTCCAGGAATGCGTTCTAGACGATGATAGCCTGTTAGAGATATGCTTGGACGACCACCTACGAAACTTTCCAATGTTCTGATATGATCCCTCCTGAACAACCTTTCATCAATCCGAGTGATGATCTTCTTCACATCCCTCCTATCCCTCAAATTCCATCTCTTCTGCGACCCAATGCCTTGATGAATATCTTTTAACCGATAAGCCAAACCATCCCGAACCTTCTTCAACGTATGATCACAAAATTTGTGTAGCTCCTTGCACACCATGAAGCAATTGTGGTGTAGTTCACTACGGTAGACTACCCCAAATAGTTTCTTAATGAGGGTGTACTGAGCAAGTTGGTTTATGTCGGGAAGGTCAAGCTGTGGTTTTGTGAGATTAACACGCTTCTGATACGATTCCACGGAAAGTTGAATGTCTTCTACACGTTCTTGGATCACGATGCTTCTGTTGAAGATTAACAATGACTTGATGTACTCGCGTTGGATAGTTGTGGAGAAATGTCACATTCTTCCTTGTACCTTGGCGAGATACATATCTTCAATGTCATTTAGCGACAATCTCAAAAAATCCGCTTCATAGAAATCATATTCCTCTTCGTCTTGTCGTTTGACCACTATTTTCTTAAGGAATGTGTAGTCCCACTTCGACGATAGGGTAACATGCTGAATAGCAACAATCCGTTTATCACTGAACACCTCCTTTTTAGACTTAAGAACCTGGCAGCTTTTGTAGTAGATTCTTCATCGTTCTGGCCAATGATGAATCCCATAGAGTGCATCGAGGTCGTATTTTTCCACATTGTCAGTAAACATTCTTGTGGCATTTTCCTCGATGGCTATGCTGTTGGAGTATATTGCTGCCGGGAAAGGGAAGGTGAGTGATGTAGCGTATTTTCTGGTGACATCGCTACCGTGTAGAAGAAACTCCAGGTCGTTGTTGAAGAAATATCTGTATGGAATCTGAGGTTGATCCGGTCGGCCAATGGTAGGTAGAGGTTTGGTCCAGTCAGTGTAGTATGGAGCTTTATCTTTTCTGGTGAAGTCAATGTTTGATTCAGGATTGAGCCAGTCAATGTTGTTAGACATGGCTCGTGAAATGTTGTCGAGATGATATTCGACTTCGATTGCACTGTCTGAGCTGTCTTTAAGTAGTTGAAATGCATCATTCTTGATTCGCCTCAACTCTGCTTTGGTCATTTTCTTCACTTTGAACATTTCCTGTATAAGCTTCACATGCTCCATTGTGCGACCATCTACCATTTCTTGACCTTCCGGTAACTGAGGTGTGGCATTAACAAGTTTAGAGAACCAGTCATACTCTCCAGTGTCATCATCATCTAGCCATGACAGAACATTAGTCTTTTTCTTCTTCTTAGGCTTTGAGGATGATGCTGGTTTCTTTGTTGATGTAGGAGAAGTAAGTTGTTGTTGGGGCTCAGGAATTTCTTCATCGTCACCACCAGTGTATTCAAAGTGATCACCGGTTTTCTCTGTTTGTGGTGGTGACTCAGAGTCCTGAGGTTTATCAGTAGCTGGTGGCCGTTGTGGAGAACTTCTTTGGGTGGAGGTCCTTTGGGGTGGTGGAGGCATAGAAGATGAATCATCCTTTTTCTTCTTTCGTTTCGCCTCAGAGTCCTTATCCACATCATCATCGTCCCTTGGACGTTTAGCTCTTTCAGCTGCCGCTTTGCAGGAAGTTTTTAGTTGATAATCCAGCAATGCCTCAAAAAGTTTAGCTTCATCAGAAGTAAACGTTGCAGATCGTTTAGACATTTGTAGCACAAGTCTGGAAATCAATTCTGCATCAGAGACAACCTTAGGCTCAATTGGGTTAATTTGCATTGCTACCAGAGTCGATTGCATTGTTTGCTTGACCAATTGCATAAGATTCGGATAAATTTGTCTGGTGAACATCTCCCTTGTAACTCTAAGGACAGTGTCGATGAGAAACTTTTGAGTGTATTCTCTGATCGTCTTCTCCATTTCCCCTTGGATATCTCTATTCAGAAATTGTTGCAGCTGTTCCCTTTCATCCGAAAACTCGTTTATCACGTCCTGAAGAATGTTAACTCTGTCGGCCAGTTGATTCAGTTTCTTGTTGACTACGTCTTTCTTCCTTACTTGCCTGACAGCTTTGACAATCTTTGTCTTTGCACGTGATATCCAAGTATCGGTCGGTTTCTTTACCGATTTGGATGCGGATCTGGTGGTGTCTTTGGATGGTGGTGGTGATGAATGAGAAAAAGAGTCTGACGATGATGATTCATGAAGAGGCTCAGGGTCCTTAGGTGGCTCAGAAGTTTGTTCCTTGCTACGTACAGGACTGTCTAGAATGTAATCATTGGCTTCCTTTTCCGCTTGAGCCTTTTCTTCAGCCTTGATCCTTGCCTCTTCATCTGCTTGAGCTTGAGCTTTTTTTTTCTGCTATTTCTTTAGCTGCAGCTTCAACATCTTCATCAGAAATTTTTTGGGTCTTTTTCTTCTTGTCAGGTTCCTCAAAGTCAAAGATCATCTCATCCTCTAGTTGCTTTTGTTCTGATTCGTGGGTGGTGGTACCAGTTCCCTTATCGGGTTGATTAACTGCATCGAAAACTGGTGTGGTTGGTGCACCACCACTTGACCCTTCAGGGCCACGAGTTTGTTCACGATTAAATTCCTGAGCAACATGTTGTAGTCTGAGATTCTTCACTTTCTTTCTGAAGTCTTTGTCTTTATCCGGTGGCTTTTCTTCTGAGCTCTCCTTTTCCTGCTCTTGCACTGGAGTTTTCCCTTTATCAGACTTGGGACTTAGAGGTTTTTCAACTGTTAGTGTATCATCTGTGGCAGATTCTGAGTAAATAATCTCTTCATCTGTTTCAGTGTCCTCCGAGTCCTCGTCCATCAGTTTTGGTTCTGGTTTAGGAATAGGGATGGCACCCTTTGATGGAACTTTCCTTTTGAGGGTGTGAGTCCTCTTAGGATACTTTCGTGTACTCTCAGTGCTTGCAACACTTCTAGCACTGCCTCTCCTGGTCTTCCTAACAGGTGTACCAGAAGACTTTTCATCTATGAACCCCACTTTGCCTGATTCAACTGCTTCCAGATATCGTTTGTATGATTGAAGTCCCTTGATAGCAGCAGTAAGAATGCAATCTGGTAATACCGCACCTTGTTTCTTCGTTGTTGAGTCCTTAAATCTGACAACATTGAGTGTGGGCTCAAGCAACACGGAGTGATGGTTGGGGTCATCAAGTCTCAATGGAATATCTGGATTATTCCCTAGAATCCTTTGGATCAACAGTTTTGTATATCTTATATAAGGAATCTTGGTGCCAGGCTTTTTAAGGTATGACATCATGCCGTCCCAGATCAGAGCTGCAAATTCGATGTGTTTCATTTTGACTATGCCCCAAAATATTTGTAGTTCCATGAGCTTCGGATGCTCAAAACCACTGTCACGTCCAAACCGATTTGGCAATCATGATGTAGAGGGTTCTCCATGGCTGGGGAATGTTCTTAAGATCAAATGATGAGTGTTTTGTGATGATCCCAGCAGCTTCATCATAGCCGATGTCGACCATGAACTGGAGAGGGACATCTTCTGTAGGAGTAGCAGTGTATTCAGCAGGCTGGATGTTTGGAAGAAGAAGAATAGCCCTTAAGTCTGCTGGAGTGACGGTGACTTGTTTGTTGTTGAGTGTCACTGTTACAGCCTCTTGACCTTTGACCTTATGCATGGTATGCCAGAATTGGTGAACATAAATCACCGGCACAATTGCAGAATTAGAGAGCATGTTCTTGTAAGGATGAGTCTTCAGAATATCCACAACAATTTGACAAGAAGACTCAAAACACGTGAAGTTATCGAAATCGACTCTGAGATTGTTCTTCCCAATCTTCATTGTGTAACCGTTGGGGAAGATGTCTTCCATTGAGAGAACATTAGGTGCAGCAATGTATTCCATTTGGACGTCCATATTGTGATCTGAAAGATATTGAGCCAAAAGAACCAACATATCAAAAGACATTACGTTAGTCAAAAGTTGATTTTATTGTTCAATTAATGAATATGTTATGTTGATGAAAGTTACGAGTCCAATGTCACTTGTATGTCCAATAGTTCAAAGTAGTCGTGATAAGTTTCGTTTTTGAGTTTTAAAGTCCAAATTTACACTTATTTACACAACATATTAACCATTTAAGCTTATTAGTGACATTTTGGATTCGTGACGTTATGATTTATTTATTTACAAGTTTGTACACGTAACAATTCAAAATTATGGTTAAAATTAGGCTTAGGCGTAGGAATTGCAAGCTTATGCGTAAACAGTAGATCATACGCGTAGGCGTAAGCTTATGCGTAGGAACTTAACTTACGCGTAAGAAATATTACGCGTAGGAACAGAACCCTTAGCATAGAGCTTACGCGTAAACGCATGTGGGAGCTTATGCGTAAGGTTTACTCGTAAGGGTAAACCTTATGCGTAAGACTCAAGTTTAAGCATATCCTTCACAGGATACGCGTAGTCCCTTTGTAGAACCTTACGCGTAAGATTACTCTTACGAATAACATTCTACGCGTAAGGTAATCCTTATGCGTAGGAATCCATGGTTAACCTTGATTCTGAATTTTTCACGCGTAAGAACCTGAAACAAATTCATCAAAACAAATTCATAAACACATTATTCAATTCTTATCAATTTCACATGAAGTCACAAACATTAACAGTTACGCGTAGGATACACTTACGCGTAAAAACTTAAACCCTAGAATTCAAATATTACGAGTAAGAAATCTAGCCATAGGAATTGCACCAAAAGTTTTCTGGGATACCTTAGAAGCTATATGACTATGTTGCAACAAGTTTTAACATTAATAACCTTATGGATCAAAAGTACCCAATTCATATGAACATAAACCCTAATTCTTAATTTTCATAAAATTAATTTTTCTGGGATCAATTCAAGAGTGGTTTTGGTTAATTAACAATGTTCCAATCATCATACAACAAACTATTTATACAGAAACACTCCCAAATGAAAACGCCCAAATCATGCGTATGAACCCTAAATTTGAAAATGATCAATTATTGTTTCTAGGTGGATTTGTTTGATAGAAATGGTTTAAGAATGATCATATCAACATTTTAACACATCCATTTTACCAAATAACACCCAAAACATGATTACATGTTCATACGCTTATGCGTAGAACATGAAATCAAATCTAGGGACAAATCTAACCGTTGGATTTTAAAACAAATCAAAACCTATGTTTAGATAATCACCTAGAATGATTAAACACTTACAAATTCGAAGATTAAAGCACGGTTTTGAGAATGAATCTTATGCGTGGGATGGGTGGTTGAAGTAATTAATGTTTTGAATTTAATGTTTTGGAAAAGTTGGTGAAGTAGTTTTGTTAAAATTAGTTTGAACTTTTGACAACATTGGTCCCTCCACCTTAACCATTTTCATCCACAGCCCATAAGTTCCACTTTGGTTACGTAAAGTATGATATTTGGAAAGAAACTTGACGACACTCCCCCTTGACTTAAGAAATAATGAAATTTTATAAATTTGAGTCCGGGGAGTGACAATGAACCAGAAATGTAACCACCATTATCAAAGACACAACCGGAATAAGGTAACATGCAAGTACAAGGTTTTATGAAACAGAAATCATTTACTTTCTCCCCCTCAACACTTGATCGAAAAAATACTGAATTTTGAAAGAGAAAAGTGTTGACGGAAGATTTGTACTTGCCATGTTGAAAGAAATTTAGATAGGATAATATTTTTGAATTTTGTAGATTTTATATATATATATATATATATATATATATATATATATATATATATACACACACACATATATATATATATTTTTGAAAATATTTACAAAAGAGGTTTTGGTGTTTGACTGGTTTTAAGATTGTTTTAAAAGTTCATCCAGTTCCTCTGGAGTCAAACACCGCATACCAATCCGGTGGACCAACTCAGTAAACCTAGCAGGAGCTAAGGCTTTGGTGAGAAGATCTGCCAGTTGGTATTCAGTACCCACAAAGTATAATTCAATGGTACCCTTTTCCACATGTTCCTTGATGAAATGTTATTGAAGATCGATGTGCTTTGATTTCGAATGTTGAACAGAGTTGCACGAGATCGCAATAGCACTTCGATTGTCGCAGTACATCGGGATTCTCTCAAATACGTAACCATAGTCTTTGAGTTGTGTTCTCATCCAAATGACTTGAGCACAACATGCCGACATGGCTACATATTCTGCTTCTGTTGAGGACAGCGATGTACAATCCTGCTTCTTCGATTGCCATGACACCAGTTTATCACCAATAAATTGTAGAGCTCCTGAAGTACTTTTCCGTGAATCGAAGCAACCTGCGTGATCAGCGTCTGAAAAAGCTATTAGTTCAAAACCAGAATCCTTCGGATACCGGATCCCCAAATTAATGGTTCCCTTGATGTATCGAAGGATTCTTTTAGCCTCAGAGAGGTGAGTTTCAGTTGGTCTCGACTGATAACGGGAGCAAAGATATACAGCAAATACAATGTCAGGCCTACTGGCTGTTAAATACATGAGAGACCCAATAATACTTCGGTATTTGGTAGGGTCAACCAATTTCCCATGCAAATCAGCATCCAGTTTCTTAGTATGTGGCATTGGTGTGGTATAGGTGTCACAGGTTTGCATTCCATGTTTGTTTAAATTTTCAAAGGCATATTTGGACTGACTAAGGAAAATACCACGGGGTGATTGATGAACTTGCAATCCTAGAAAGAATGTAAGTTCACCTATCATTGACATTTCAAAATGTTTTTTCATTAGTTTTGAAAAAGCGTTTGAGTACTTTAGATGTGTTGACCCAAAAATGATGTCATCCACATAAATTTGAACGATTAAAATGTGTGCCCCGTGATATTGTATGAAAAGTGTTGGGTCGACCGATCCTTTAGTGAAATTATTGGCAATAAGAAAGGATGATAACTTATCATACCACGTCCGAGGGGCTTGTTTGAGACCGTAGAGAGCCTTGTTCAGTTTGTAGACGTGATTAGGGAACTCTGGATCAATGAATCCTTCTGGCTGGCTAACATAGACTGTTTCTTTCAGTTTTCCATTGAGAAAAGCAGTTTTGACGTCCATTTGGAAGACCGTAATGTTCATGTGAGCCGCGAATGCAAGAAAGATCCGAACAGCCTCAAGTCTAGCAACTAGTGCGAATGATTCCTCGTTGTCGATCCCTTCTTCTTGTCTATAACCCTTAGCCACCAGACGAGACTTATTTCTGATAACCGTACCTTCAATATCCAACTTGTTTTTCCAAATCCATTTCAGACCAATAACATAGACCCCTGTTGGTTTTTCAACCAATTCCCATACTTCAAGACGTTTAAACTGATTAAGTTCTTCTTGCATGGATTCTATCCAGTTGTCGTAAGTCATTACTTCTTTAATGTTTTTGGGTTCAGATTGACAAACGGTAAGTGCATAAATGCAGTGTTCACCGTCAGTCTGAAGGCGTTGTCTAGTTACGACTGGTTGATTCGGGTTTCCAATAATGTTTGCAAGAGGATGGTCTTTAGTCCAACAATGTGTGGAGGGTTGATGTTGATATACATTGTGCAGATTTGGAGGATTCAAATGGCTTGTAGATGATTCCGCAACATCAGAAGTGGCAGTTTCATTAGCAAATAGATTGAAGAACGCATTTGGATCAAAGTCTGCAGGTTGTGGTACTTTTTGGTTCAGAAAATCATCAGCTAGTTCAGCGTCATTAGATGCGGTTTGTTCGGCTGTTGTAGTAGAGACAATTGGAGGTGCTTCTTCAACAGTTGTTGTTTCAGGTGTATCAGGTATAGGATTATTATCAGGTTGAGCAGCTGAACAGTTGATACATCTGGAGCACGTTGATCAATGTCATCACTAAACAGAGGAGCAAATAGCTGTTCCATTTGTTGACGAGAAAGCTGTAGGCTTGGTTCGGCTGATGATGGGGTTTGGGGGAAGTTAAGACGGTTATGTCCGGGTTCCAAGTTGTTATGCTCAGAAGCCATTTCTGTAAGCTCATCGAAATTTGCATGAATTGTTTCCATAATCTCCCTTGTACGATGATTCCAGATCCGGTAACCTTTAGAGTTTTCACAATATCCAACAAACACTCCAATGTCAGCTTTGGCTTTGAGCTTACCAAAGTCATCACGATCATTATTCGGATAACAAAGGGATCCAAATACATGAAAGTGTTTGAGATTCGGTTTACGGTTGTGGATAAGCTCATAAGGTGTTTTGTTGTGGCGTTTGGTAATCATTGAACGATTCTAAGTGTAGCATGCAGTTGACACGGCTTCAGCCCACAAGTAATCTGGAAGTTTTGCATTAATTAACATTGTTCTTGCAGCTTCCACTAACGTACAGTTTCGTCTTTCAACAACTCCGTTTTGTTTCGGTGTTCGTGTAATTGATGTTTGATGCTCAATTCCCACGTTCTCATAATATGCACGAAGAGTTTGATTCACAAATTCAGTTCCTTTGTCTGTTCTGATTTGGCTGACTGTGTTCTGGAGCTGAACTTGAATTTTCGTGAGAAAGGTGATGATCATCTGTGGAGCTTGATCTTTACTTCGAAGAAAATAAACCCAAGTCCATCTTGAGTAGTCATCTACAATTACCAATATGTAGCGTTTGCCATTAATCGTCTGCACGCCCATCGGGCCACACAAATCCATGTGAAGAAGATGAAGCACATGCTGTGAGCTGTGTTCCACTTTTGAAGAAAAATGAGCACGAGTGCTTTTCCCTTGTTCACACGCTGAGCATAGGTGATCTTTAGAATACCGAAATCTTGGGAGACCTTCAACAAGTTTATATCGTGCAAGATTGATTATGGTTTGAAAGTTTAAATGTGAGAGACGACGGTGCCATAGCCAAGATTTTGTAGATGTTTCCTTTGAAAGTAGACAGATGGGAGATGAAGAAATAATGTCTTGCATTGAGATTGTATAAAGACTTGAAGTGCGGGTACCATACATAAGATCGTTTCCTTGTAGATCACGAATGAAACAAGTTTTCTCCCAAAAAGCAACTTCCAAATCTCCATCACAAAATTGACCGACTGAAAAGAGAATGCGACCAAGACCTTCCACATAATAAACCCTGCTAATTTCGATGTGACCATTGATGTAATATTCGTAGCCCATGTTAGCTGCAAAGTGATCATTCCCGAACCTGACAGTGCCAATGAACTTTGAAATAAAGTTTGATAACAGTTTGAGATTGCCTGTCATGTGCCGGGAACATCCGCTATCAACAACCCAGAGGATGATATGTATCACCTGCATTACACACAGACGACACAGATGGAATAGAAGTAGATATGGAACCCGAAGAGTTAGAGGGTTCCGATGCAGATATAGATGAAACACACATGTTCATGATTTTAGGTATCCATGTAAAGCCAAGTGTATTATATAACCATTTCTGCCATCTCCAACTAGTCTGAGCTTTGGTATTAGTGAATGCACTAGGTGATAAGTTCTTCCTAGGAGGTGAAATGGGTTCTAAGGGTGCATCAATGTTAATAGCATGAGCACTAGAAGGCGGTTTACCTAGCACAGACTTAGAAGCATTAGTGGGCCTAGAGGTATTCCGATTTCTATTGTTTCGTTTACGAGATAAAATAGCCTTAGCAACACATTTGTCATGACAACCAGAAAACATGCTTTTACGACAACCAACACACGAGGCTTAAAACGTAACATTTAAAGTACTTAAAGATTCAGCATTCGTTACATCACTTTTTCCATTACATTTGTCAGACGCAATATCTAAAGTGGGTGCAACTTGAGTTTTATTCAAAGACCTAAGGTGTTCTTCTACTTCAGCATTCTTTATTGTTCTTTTCTTACGTTGCAACTTCCTATTCTTCCTTGTATTGCTCCTAGGCGGTGAAGTGCAGGCGTTGGGAAAAGAGGCAACTATTCCTGTTTCAGTAGAGGGAAGCACATTAGTTTCTTGTGGTTTTTCATTAGATGTTCTAGAGTCATTTTGAGTCTGTTTAGGTGCAGTTACTACAGTGTTACTATCCCTATCTTGCTTAAGTTTCACCAACTCTGCTTTTAGATCATGGATTTTGTGTAACAAATCTAGATTTTCAGAACGAGTGAGTCCATTTCGTCGTAAAACATCTTTGGTGTATGCAAGATGATCATCAAGGTCTTTTGACGTTTTAGCATGAGTCTTTTTGAGTAAATCAAATATGACACTATATTCCTTTTAAATTTTGAAATTTCTTGTTCATATTTTGAGATTTGACACTTCAAAGACACATTTTCATCATCCAGTTGCTCAATTTTTGGATTAAGAGTTTTGGTATGCAACTGGTGGAGTTTGTTTTGCAAAGCGAGTTCACGATTTTGACAATCTTTTTGAAGCCATTGAAGACGACGTTTTGCATTTGAAAGCTCATTTAATAATTGCTCATTTTCAACTTTTAAAGAATTTATTTGTGATACAGTATCAGTATTCTCAACATTTGCAACGGAATCAACAGAATCAGCAGAGATATAATCAAATGCATATGCAACAGAATGTAATAACACAACATTATTGATATCAGCACAGATAACATCTTCCAAGAGTCGATCAACATCTTTTCTTAACATTTTCTTTTTTCGTTTAGTATTTGAAATCGATGTTTCTGTTTGTTCGAAAACTCTTTTCATTAGTCCAAGCTCCTTGTGAAAATCCCTTTCCCAATATATTGCACAAATTTTCAAATTGCGGACATGTGGTAAAATTCTTTTCTGAAAAATATCTCTTTGGGCTCGCGCTTGAGGCGATTTAAAATGTTCAACTTTTATTTCAGAATTGATTTCAATTTCACGTTCCAAAAGTTTGATGTCCGATAAGAATGTTTCAAAATATTTTATAACTTTGCATTGTTCAGCTAATGGCTTTATTTCACTGAGTGAAGGTAAAGGACCATTAATTTGTGCAGTATTGGAATGGGGACCCTCATTAGAAGACTCAGAAGTAGGTGTGATAACCCAAGGTGTGTTAGAAAAATCCTGTTGTGTGACGAAAGTAACGGCTTTTGAATAGTTAAATGGTTTGTTATAAACAACATTTTCTAATTTTGACCGAATCTCGTCTTCTGCATCTAATTCCTCCATGCGATTATATTCAACAACAGTCATAATGGAATCATCAATTCTGTGTTCTGCACTGTAAACTTGAGGATTTGGTTTGAATGCTCTGTTTGAAAACTTAGGTTTGTAATCTGCAAGATTCGGTCCATATCCATTTGGATTTGGTTTAAAAGTAAACTTTTGAATAGTTGTGATTGACTCACCATGTTTATAAACAACATTTCGAAACTCCTTGATTTTGTTTTGTACGTCGACAATTTCTTCAAAATAGTCATCTATTCGATTCTTTGAATGCTTTTTGTACTCACAGAACTGTTTTTGACAAGTTAACAACTCAAACTTGGCTTTTTGAGTTTCCAAAGTGAGAGCGTTAAGTTGTTGTTTATGATGATATTTCAGTTGTTCTATTTGAGATAACAAAGCATTCTTAGAGGCAACTAGATCATGTATATGTTGTTCCAATGATTTTTCGTTTTGGTAAGATTTAGCAAAAGCGACTTCAAAACCTTTTTCACGTTTTTCTTGTGTTTGAAAAATGTTGAGTTGAAATTTTAAGCATTCATTATCCTTAGTTAACAGTGCATTTTTATCTTTTAATTGCTGATTGATGTTACGGCATGTTTCCATTTGAGATTTTTGGTCGTTAAGTAAGGTCATGAGCTCAATATCTAGATTAGACGAAAGATCAGCTTGTTCAACGTGAGTCTCAACATGATCATTATTTAGATCCTCAAATATAACCACGGTGTCAACTTGATTATCAGTGTTAACCATAAGGTCATCTTGATCGTCAAATATAACTACGGGATCTATTTGATTATCATCGGAATGAGATGTAGACGGCTCATGTTGAACACTCAGATCCTTGTCGGATGTAGATGTTGGCGGAGATATCAGATTAGTAATGAATATAGTTTGATCTGGTACCTGAGACAAGCCGTCAGTGTCATACACTGGGCCTGTATCACTCATGTGGAGTTCTTGCATGTTTTCCATCAACATAACTGCTGCATTAGCTTGCAAGTCCTCCATATCATCATCAGAATCTGCATTTGCCATGAAGCTCTGTTCCTTGTTGGTAAGAGTTCCACTAGCTTCATCCTTAAGAGCCAAAAGTAAAGCCTCTTTGTGATAAGCGCTGCCTCTTGTCCTCGGCTTTGGGCATGCATTAGCCAGATGATCATTCTCATTACAGTTATAACAATGAAGACCATTAACCCCATTCTGAGCATTTCCCTATTCAACCACTTGAGCCCGTTGTTGTGGAGCACCCATGTTAATCCTTCCATTACCATTAAACCCTTGACCACTACCCATCTGACGAACATTACCACGATTCTGAACTTCAACACGTCCATTGTTAACAACAGCTTGATTCCTTGTGTTTGATGAGGTACGAATGCGATTGTTGGATTTGTTAGAGTATCTGCCGAAGGCTCTAGCAATCATGACAAACCCTCGTTGCAATGCATCAAAAGCTTCTGCATCCTCATTAGATTCACTATAAAGTGCTTGATCATTGTTGTTGTATAGAACCACTTGAGTTTCTTGAGATTGTTGCTGTGAAGGATCATATGGGGTAATTGTAGCAGTTGGTTGTGGAGGATTAGTGAAGACAGTTTGTAAGGTTGGAAATTGAGGATAACAAGCTTGAGCCCACAATGAAAGAGTTTGATTTTCCGGAAGTGAAGGTGAAACAGGGAGTCTACGAATAACCCTTTCTTTGTCAACTTCCTTTTGGTGGGGCTTCAAGTAGTCGTACAACAATCCGTATGTAGCATGATGAAGATTCTTTGCTTGGCGGATGAAAATGACATACTTTTCCCAATCAGGACCAAGACTACTCAAGAATTTAGTATTGACTGCAATTCTTGGCATAATGACGTTATGTTTTTCCAAGTCATTGATGATGTCTGAGAATCGATGATGATATGACTCTAATGTCTCCCCTGGTTCAATCATGAAGTGTTCATAAGCCAAGTAGATTTTAGATTCCATGTCTTCTTGATTGAGTTATGTGCCTTCCATGAGAAGATGAATATGCTCCCACATTGCTTTGGCAGTCTTTTGAGCATCAATACTTCAAACTATCGGATTGGGTAATCCCAAAAGGATTTATTGCATTGCCAGTTCATTGGCTTCAAAGTGTAGAAGTTGATCAGTAGTAAGTTCTGCAAGACTGACAACGTTGGTGACATCACCTCTTGGTGGATTAGCAGTTGGATCTCCGGGTACAGTGACAATAGGCATCTGAAATGGACCTTCCAGGATGACCTTCTTTAAGAACTTTCCATGTGGCTTCTTTAGATCACAAAACCTAAAGAACCTTATCACCCATTGATCATAGTTTCCGGGAGTGAGCATTGGAGGTCTATCAAGTGATCCAGCTTCATGTATAGATTGTTGGCTGCTTAAAGCTTCACACATCTTTGCAAACCAAGACGGTTCCTTCATAGTATTCCTGGATGGATGTTGATTTTGAAAGTTTGTATAGGGTTGTACTTGAAGACTAGGGGTGGTTGAATCATTTGTGGTTGAATTGCTACTTGAGGAAATTGTTGTTGAAGTTGTTGTTGTTGTTGTTGTAGTTGTTGATAAAATTGTTGTTGTTGATGGAGTTGTTGTTGTTGTTGTTGTTGAGGATACACACGAGGAAAGAAGCTAGAGTATGGTGGTTGAGACATCTTGAAACTTGTGTTGATGATGGATCTTTGTAGTCGAATGAAACTTTGTTGATGAAGTGTCCTTATGCGTAGAAAACCAGCTTATGCAAAGGAAATGCCTTAAGCGTAAAAACACCACCTTACGCGTAACAATGTGGCTTACGCGTAAGAATAGCTTACGCGTAGACTTGGTGAAACCTTAGGTTATGCGTAAACTAAATACTTAGAAGTAAGAAACTTATGCGTAATATTTCCTTAGGCATAAGATTAGCTTATGCGTAGGAAATGCTTAGGCGTAAGATTTTTACTCGTAAGCTTTTATGCTTAGGCGTAAAACTAGGGTTTTAACCCAAAAATCCTTTACACTTAACCAGTGTAGAAGATATCCAAAGTCGAAGTGTTTTCAGGCTTATCCAAGCAAGAAAACACTGAGTAAACCAATAACACTGAAGATCAAACCTTGAAGAACTTACGCGTAAGAGCTAGGGTTTAGCTATGCGTAGGTTTTACCAAAACTAAATTTTCTGCCCAAAAGTGTTTCTAAACCAGATTTTTATGATGAAAAAGCTTCAATATCACCAAAATAACGCAAAAGTGTGAAACTTGATGATCCAAAACTTTTATACACCTTACGCGTAGAAAAAACTATGCGAATAAAACCAAGCTCAAAAACAAAGAAATACACATAAAGTTTGAAACTTTTTGCCAAAAACTTAAACTTTAACACCTAATAACCTTTAAAGTACAAGAATCTTGAGTTTTAAAGTGTAAAAATGAAAGCTTTTTGCGTATGAAAGTTTGTAAGCCGAAACCCACGCGTAAACTTTTAAGACTTCAAAAACAAAACCTTTTCACCCAATTATTTGGCGAATGATACCACTGTTAGGTTCCCATTTATGTAACACAAGCATCAATATGAAGAAATGAGGTAAAGAATAGATCAGATGAACACACACACACTTATGCGTATAAAATGAGAGAAAGTTTATGCATATGATAAATGTGAAAGTGAACAACCAACTCTCAAATGAGAGTTACAAGATTATTTATAGGGAGGGAGCTAGGGCAACACACAAGCTCCCTTCCTTTCCTTATTGGGCTTGGGCCAAGGCTTATGTGCTTTCTACATAAGCCTTGCCTTAAGTACTAACATAAAAGCCTAATTAAGCTAACTATTACAATATTAATTACTAACACTTGTAATCTAGTTTAGGAGTGATTCCAACAGTTCCCGAATCACATCTTCAAACTGAAAAAGGCTCTTTACGGTCTCAAACAAGCTCCTCGGGCGTGGTGCTCTACAATTTCTTGGTGATAAACTGGAATCATGGCAATCGAAGAAGCAGGATTGTACATCGCTGTCATCAACCGAACCAGAATATGTACCCATCTCCGCATGTTATGCTCAAGTCATTTGGATGAGAACACAACTCAAAGACTATGGTTACGTATTTGACAGAATCTCGATGTACTGCGACAATCGAAGTGCTATTGCAATCTCGTGCAACTCCGTCCAACATTCGAATTCCAAGCACATCGATCTTCGATATCATTTCATAAAGGAGCATGTAGAAAAGGGTACTGTTGAATTATATTTTGTGGGTACTGAATATCAACTGGCAGACCTTCTCACCAAAGCCTTAGCTCCTGCTAGGTTTACTGAGCTGGTCCACCGGATTGGTATGAGGTGTTTGACTCCAGAGGAACTGGACGAACTTTTGACACATTCTTAAAACCAGTCAAACACCAAAACCGCTTTTGTAAATATTTTTTCAAAAACAAAATAGAAAAATATAAAACTTCATAAAATTCAAAAATATTCTTCTATCTAAATTTCTTTCAACATTGAAAGTACAAATCTTCCGTCAACACTTTGCTCTTTCAAACAATTCATCATTTTATCGATCAAGTGTTGAGGGGGAGAATGTAAATATTTTCCGTTTCATAAAACCTTGTGCTTGCATGTTATCCAATTTTGGTTGTATCTTTGATAATGGTGGATACGTTTCTTGCTACTTAACACTCCTCGGACTCAAATTTATAAAATTTCAATATTTTTAAAGTCAAGGGGGAGTGTCGTTAAGTTTCTTTCCAAATATCATGCTTTGTTTAACCAAAATAGAAGTTATGGGTTGTGGGTGAAAATGGTTGAGGTGGAGGGACTATTCTTGTCAAAGTTAGAAACTAATTTTTAACAAAAACTCTTCACCTAATTCATTTTCTCATTTATTACACATATTAAATTTTTTCAACTACTATATCCACGACTAACAATCGATTCTCAAATCCATGCTTTAATCATCAAACTTGTAAGTGTTAAAAGCTTCTTTGATTGATTAAAAACATTGGTTTTAAATCTTATTCAAATCTAACGGTTAGATTTTAAACTAGGGATGATTTTGTGTTCTACGCCTAAGCGTATGAACATGAAATCACCATGGGGTGTTTCTGATGAAAAAGGTTGTGTCAAAGTGTTTAAAAACAAGTTTTATGAACATTTTCATCAAAAGTATCAACCCAGAAAACGTTTTTGTTCATAATCGTGACTTAGGGTTTATGCGTGGATTTGGGTATTTCCTATTGTGAGTGTTTTAGGACTATTAAATGCTTTAAAAATGTTTGTTTCATGTTTAATTAACCAAATACACCATTAAATCCAACCCAGAAACATCAAAACCGCATAATTAAACTTTAGAGTTTATGAATAAGTTGGTTTGGGTATTTTTGATTCAGGTGGTATTAGATGTTAAATCTTGCTTCATTCATCTCATATGGGTCCTAATATATCCCAGAAATCATTTGGTTGTGTTTGCATGGTTAGATTGTGTTGGATCGATGTACTCTAACCAAACTAACTTATATAGCTTGTAAGAGTTTAATAACCTCGGATAAATCCTAAGTTATTAACAATGAAACACTGAACTAACTCTATTAAGTATGCGGAATTTACTTAACAAAGCTAAGAAGAATTAACTTTAACTTCAATGATTTTATTAATACTTAGAACCTGCTTGTTATACAGATTCTTTTAACAACTCTAAAGCTCTAATATCGTACTCTCTAAAAACTCTAATAATGCACGTATATCTAATGCCAATCTAGGGATCCTTTTATAGGATTAAGGATAACCCTAGTCGGTTTACAATTACAAACCTTGTACGACAAGTAATACTATACTAAGCTTAGAACATTCTAGAATTACAAGATATTCCTTAACGATTTTGCATATCAGTCCTTTAAGCATGCAGTACTTTGATAATCAAGCAGTACTTTGACTTTTATTTAGCCGTACTTTGACTTCTTCCAGCACTTTGACTTTATTCAGTACTTTGTCACTCTTCAGCACTTTCATATCCCAACAATCCTCCCCTAACTTGAATTCTACTTGCTTGATTTCAAGTTCCTTTGTATATTCATCTTTAATGTCTTTGTCTTCAAGGAAAGATTGTGTCTTTATCTTTAGATTGTATCTTTGTATTCCCTGTGCTTGTATCATCATTATCAAAGTAGTCTTTATTAGTAATTCTTTTCAGCAACAATCAGCAAGCTCCATCTTTTCAGCTACTCAGCAACATATGGTAAATTGTACATTAGTTCAGTTTAAGTTTCAGTCTATTCTCATCACTTCCAGGTGTGTAAACTCCTGTGAGAGGTGAATCATTGAAATTTAATGGATTTTGATGTCTCTTTACCAAAGCCATTAACTCTGGAGTAGCCAAATGTTTAGGTGTGTAAGACCATGGTACATTGATAACCATATGATTTTTAGCAAATCATCAGCTATCAACAGATTTGATTTGTCTTTACCAAAAGTTGTACCCTTTTGGACTAGTTAGTTCTTGCAACCATGGTAAACTAATTACCATATAAATGGTTTTTCCACAGCCTTTACCACAAGCCATTTTTCTTATGGACTAGCCAACTCTTTACATTGCTGATATGGTGAGTTGATTACCATACAACTTATTAGCAAGTTGTCAACTATATAACGGATTTGAGATATCTTTACCAGAGCTGTTTGCTCATGGATTAGCCAGTTCTTTTGTAAACATGGTGAACTGATAACCTATTGTTATAACCATCTCAAAACCATTGCTGCTTTTAACTTTTGTTTCAAAAATATTCTTTACTTAACAAAAGTTTTTCTTTCAAAAACATTCACTGGTTTGTGCTGCAAGCAGTACTTTGATTAAAGTACTGTTTGTCCAGCAGTACATTGAATAAAGTACTTACTTTTCAAAAATTTATATATACGTAAACATCATACCAGTACTTATGCTTCATCATCAGCTATTGTTGTCCATTTGATAAACAACTCAATTAACACAAGAGTTGTTTCAGTCTCATTCTCGACCTCCATACCATGATCTAGCATTCTTCTCATAAGATCTGCTGTTAATGGATATCTTCTTTCAGCTAGCATATGAATCATAGTTCCATCTTCCAGTTCCAAAGCATGTACTCCTGATTCTTCAAAAAATCTCCAGCTTGTAATCTCCCAGTTCTCTTGATTTTTCCAGAGTTCATCATTGCTTGTTTCCTCAGTTTCGAAGATAGTTGTCAGATCTCCTAATAATACTAAGCCAACTCCACTTGATGGAAAATGTTCAAAGTATTCTTGCACTAGTTGGTATAGTTGAAACAGATCTGCTCTATCAATAATATGCATTATATCCCATAGTAAATTGAATACTCTGAAGCTTTCATCCTCCCTATGGAACTTCAAACAATTTCCATCTTTTGACTCTACAACTTCAAAAGTGATTATCTTTGTCTTCTTTACTGCAGCATCTTTGGATTTAGAATTCTCAAAATCGACAACTCTAATGTAATTCCTCTGTACATCAACTGTATCTGATCTTAGCTTAATCTTCTTTGATTTCTGTTCAGCTTCAGTTGTCCTTTTTCTTTTTAAGCTTCTTTTGCCAGTATCCTCCTTCTGATTATCATCCTTAAAAGAAATAATACTTTCAACTTGCTTCTGATAAGCTTGTCTAACATTTTCATACAAGTCTTTCATCTCAATGTAATTCAGCTTCTGTAATCCAGTATACCCTTGACCCTTTAGATATGCCATCATGGCATTTCTTTCTTTAGCCTTATTCATTGGTCTTCTAGGTTTAACAGCTTCAGGTTCTTCCACTGGTTGAACAATTTCAGCATCAAACTTAGCCTGTAGCTCCCTAGCAGCTTCTTCATTCTTAGCTACTTCAATGGCTCTTAACTCTGCTAAAGTTAGCTTCTTTTTCTTCTTTGTTTCCACCAGTTTACCTTTACCTTTATCTTTTGGATCTAAAACTGGTTGAGAAGCTTGTGGTTGTTCTTCAGTAACTCCTGGAATGCTAACACCTCTTGGTCTTGATAAGTTGTGCAATATTTCAGCTACAGTTTCATCATCACTTGCAGTATGCACTACTTTTGGTGTATCAACTTCCTCTTCTTGTAGAATAGTGGAAGGACCAGCTTCTTCATCAAAATTAAGCATCCTTGGTCTAATCAGCTCTTGTCTATGAGTTCCTTGAAGACCAGTACTTTGATCAGCAGCACCTTGATCATCAGTACTTTGAACACCAGTTCTTTGAAATTCAGTTCTTTCAGGCTCAGTACTTTGAATATTAACCTGTGCTTCAGTACTTTGAGGTTCATCTTCTTTTTCTTTATAAAATTCAGCACCTTCTTCCAAATTCTCTTGCTCTTTATTCCTCCCCAATTTGATAGAAGATTGTTGTGGAACCTTTTTGCCAGTAGAAGCCTTCTTAAAATGCTTTCTTTTCTTCTTTTCAGCCTTGACCCATAATCTGTGATGTTTTACTAAAGGCCAGACAGACCTCTTAAGTTTTCTAAACTTGGTCTTCAACTGAGCTATGTGTGCAACTTGAGCCTCGGTTGTTTTCTTTAATCTGACTAGCTCCCTTGTCAGAATATAATTATCCAGCACTAAACCTTCAGGAGGTATAGCAAACTCATCTCCTCCAGATGATGGTGGTTGATGTCTGGTTCTGACTCAGCACCTTCTCTTTCATCAGTAGATGCAGCCTCATCTCGAATTGCTTGAACAATCTCCATCATTGAAGTAGTCAATGGAGTGTTCCTTCCAGTAAACAAATCACTCTTCCTAGCCATGAAGGTGAAGATCTTTGCAGGTTGTACCACAACAGGTAATAAGCTCGAAGGCTTTGGTACATCATGAAGTTGTTTATTCAAAAAAACTTGAATAAATCTTGGATACATCAACCAGCGTGATCCATGAGAGATGTGAGATAACATCCCATCTAAAATGAGCCTTGAGAAATTGAAGATACGGTTTGTAGCCAATCCCACCAGCGCAGATGCTATATTAGAACCAAATTGCTCCCATTAAGTACTCTTAGAACTGATACAATGAAGTAGGACATGAACCAAGTACTTCCAATGTGGACTAAATAAGGGCTTCTTGAATGTGGTTTCTGTTAAAGACCCTTCATATCCAATGTCACGCAACGTATCCCAAAGAAGTTGTTTATCAAATCGAATAGCGCCTTCTGCATCATCAAATAATAAGTCTTCACGAATTGAAGCTTCAGTAACTTTTACAAGCCTTCCAACAACTTTAGCTTGTATATACGAATCATCATTCTCCATGTGAGTCCTAGCAGTCGCCCAAAACTATTGAATCCAGGGCTCAATGACATCTGGTTCAACCAAAAGTGCATAACTAATTGGAGACCCCGTGAGAAAATCAATGATGTCATGGAATGCGACATTTGCTTCAGTTTTATCCAAATTTGCCACCATGTTGTGTTTAGAAATGGTGTTTCGGTTCACCATTGATGGTTGTATAAATGATTGATTCGATGAATAAGTAATTGTGAGAGAGAGAGAAATATGGAAAAGATTGATATGAATAAAGATGAGAGGGAAAAACGAAAAGTAGTTATTTATAGGTAGGATTTGAAAAATCACAGCCCATAATAATAAAGTCACCGTTATTTAATTTTTACCCCTCTTTTTTATCGTTGGAACAATACGTTGATAAGACAAGCAGTGCTTTCCACGTGTGCAGTACTTTCCAGAGCAGTACTTTCAGTGCAGTACTTTCATATGACTAAACAACAGTACTTTTCCATCCTTTTCTCTATAATGACAAAAACTCCAAATAGGCATTGTATTGCCTCCCCTTAAGCAAAGCATAGGACTGTCTAACTAACTAATCAGTCCTCTCCTTAAATGTAGCTTAGTAATTAATCATTACAATGCTCACCACCAAGTGATTGAATCATGAAACATCAAATCCTTTGGTGAGTAAATCAGCTACATTATCATCCGTGTGAACTTTGACAACATTAATGAGCCTGTGCTCATAACAATCTCTGATGAAGTGATGCCTAATCTGAATGTGCTTGGTCTTGGAGTGATAAACAAGATTCTTCACAATGCAAATTGTACTCTCATTATCAATATTGATAGGAGTGTTCTTGAAGTTGAACCCGTAATCCAAGAGTTGATTCTGCATCCATAAGACTTGTCCACAACAGCTTGCAGCAGCCACATATTCTGCTTCAGTGGATGATGTTGCTACAATAGTTTGCTTCTTACATTGCCATGAGACTAATATTCTTCCAAGATATTGGCATCCTCCAGTGGTTGATCTTCTATCATAGTTGTCACCTACATAATCACTATCTGAAAAAGCTTCCAAGTGAAACGGTGAATCCTTTGGATACCACAACCCCAACTTAGGTTGTTGTTTCAAATAACTAAAAATTCTCTTCACTGCATTCATATGGGAGACCTTAGGTGAGACTTGATATCTTGCACATAAACAAACAGCAAACACGATATCAGGCCTAGATGCAGTTAAGTACATAAGACAGCCAATCATAGATCTGTACATCTTGACTTCAACAGGTTGACCATCTTCATCCTTGCCCAATGAGTTGATAGACTTGATAGGTGTAGTGACTAGCTTCATAGCATCAAAATTGAACTTCTTAAGAATGTCAGAGGCATACCTATCTTGACTTATGAAAATTCCCTCCTTTGACTGTTTAACTTGAAGCCCCAAAAAGAATGTTAATTCACCCATAGAACTCATTTGAAATTCATGTTGCATCAGCTGCTCAAACTCCTTCACCATGGACTGTCTTGTAGCTCCAAATATGATATCATCTACATAAACTTGAACTAGCATGATATCCTTCTTGTCTCTCTTGATAAACAAAGTCTTGTCAATAGCTCCCCTTCTGTAACCATGTTGCAATAAGAAAGTAGAGAGCCTTTCATACCAAGCTCTAGGTGCTTGATGAAGACCATAAAGAGCCTTAACAACTTTGTAGACTTTGTTTGGATGTGCTGGATCTTCAAAACTAGGAGGCTGTTTAACATAAACCTCCTCTGTAATCTTGCCATAGAGAAAGGCACTCTTAACATCCAGTTGATAAACCTGAAATCCCATATATGATGCAAAAGCAAGGAATATTCGGATAGCTTCAATCCTTGCAACAGGATCAAATACTTCATCATAATCTACTCCTTCTTGTCTATATCCTTGTGCAATTAACCTTGCCTTATTCTTGATGACATTCCCTCTTTCATCTCTCTTGACTCTGAAAACCCATCTTGTACCAATTACTTTCTTTCCATCTGGAAGATCACATAGTACCCAAAATTCTTGAAGTTTGAATTGAAGAAGTTCTTCTTGCATAGCTTCAACCCAACTTTCTTTAGTTAATGCTTGAGCTATATTCTTGGGTTCTTCTTGAGAGATAAAACAAGCATGTTTGGTGATCCTTATGATTCAGCCTGTTTTGTTTGTACACAAAGCTAAGTAAAGCATTGTGTGGTGGAGAAAAAACTTTAGCTTTGGTTCTTGTGAGCACTCCATGAGTAGAAGGTCCAATGATTTGACCAGTAGGATGATCTTTATGAATTTTTAATGTAGGAGTCTGTGGAACTTCCAGATTATCACCCAAATTTGTGAAATCAGCATCTTCATTGGAATCTGAGAAAATACCTTCATCTTCAAACTCATCATCAGTATCTTCTAAGCCAGGCATGTTAGGATCATTTAAATCATCAGAAGTACTGGTATTTGGTACATCAGTACTTTGATCCATAATACTGTGATCTAAAGTACTGTCATCCAAAGTACTGTGAGAGAACTCTGCAGTCTTGTTCTTTTTCTTTGCTTCTTCATAAGCTTTTCTTTGATCATCATCATAAGATTGTGCTACTACATCTTGAAAAAACATCTTATTAAGCTCATCTTGAATAGCTTGATCCTCAGCAGATAATGAGGATTTTGGTTCATCAGTACTTTTCTTTGTTTCAACAGGTATAGGTTCTTCATCAGGAATAGCATCAGGTCTAATATGAACTCCATGAACAATGTACTGTAAATCTTCTTCCTTGTGGACAACTTGATTTTATTCTCTAACAGGTATGTAATTCATAAAAGGAGTCAAAACCTCAAGATCAAACATCCAATCAGGACCTTTACCCTTATGATTTTCTTGATCTTCTAAAAATTCAACATAAAGACAATCTTAAACCTTTTTGGTGACCCTGTTATACACTCTAAATCCTTTGCTATTGGTGCAGTACCCCAATAAGTATCCTTCTTCTGACTTGCCATCAAATTTGCCCAAATTATCAATTGTGTTGAGAATAGTCCGAGGGCATCCAAAAGGTTTCATAAAACGAATGTTGGGTTTGTTTCCCATCAACAACTCATAAGGTGTCTTCATCTGAGGTTTTGTGACTGATACTCGATTAAGCACATAGCAAGCAGTACTTACAGCTTCAGCCCAAAATTGAATAGGTAATAATGAATCTGCAAGCATTGTTATGGCTGCTTCAATCAAAGTTCTGTTCTTTCTTTCTGCAACACCATTCTGCTGTGGAGTTCTAGCAATACTGAACTCCCTCTTGATTCCTTTCTGAGCACAAAACTCATCCATAAGCTTGTTCTTGAATTCAGTCCCATTATCACATCTAATACCTCTTACTTTGAGTCTTAGTTGATTTTCAAGGGCTATTATAAGATCATGAATAGCATCAAAGGTGTCATCTTTAAATCCCAAGAAAAATACCCAACTAAATCTACTGCAATCATCTGTCACAACCAGACATTACTTCTTCTTGTTAAAACTAGCAACAGAAACAGGTCCAAACAAATCCATGTGCAGCAACTCCAAAGGTTCTCTAATAGTTCTTTCCTCAAGCTTCTTGCATGAAGCTTTGTGTTGTTTACCCTTCTTGCACGCCAAACATGAGTGATCATTCTTGTAAGTCTTGGAAGGTAAACCTCTAACTAAATTTCCTTTGACCAATTTGTTGATATTCTTGAAATTTACATGGCCCAATCTTCTATGCCACTGATATGCTTCTTCAAGTGTTGCCTTTGATACTAAACATGTTTCTCTTCCAGAAGAGTGAAGACTCTTCATATCCAGACTGTACACATCATTGGTTCTTGGTACTCTTAGTATTACCAAGTTATCATCAACAAGCTTGAACTCAGGGGAAAGAACGAGACATTCTATGTCAGTGAATAACACAGGGTGTTTCTTATCACGGATCTGAGAGACTGATAAAAGGTTGAACTTGAGCTCCTTCACATATCTAACATTCTCAAAATCTATACTCCCTGTCTTAATAGTTCCTTTTCCTGTAATTCTTCCTCCACTAGATCATTCCCAAATGCAACTCTTCCTCCACAATAGGATCTAAAATCTGACAGAATATCTTTGTCTCCTGTCATGCTTCCAGAGCAACCACTATCCACAATTAAATGATCTTTAAGCTCCTCTTCTGGGTTTCCCTGCACAAAGATAAAAGAGTTAGTTAATTTTAGGAACCCAAGCCATTACTGACTTGTGTTCCCCTTGTGGAGTTACATACTTAAATTCTTTAAGTATGTAATTTCCACTGTCTTTAAGCACATGATCAATTATCTTTGGTTGTTCCAAAACTTGTGTTGGTTTTTCAATAAAAATCCCTTTTTCATCCAAGTTTTCTTTATTATTTTCAACAAAAATTTCTGTTTCACTCTCACTTGCTGAAAGTACTGTTTGTTCCCCATTAGTACTTTCCTTCTTAACCCATTTGGTTTTAACTTCTGGTGTAGAGTCCCTTGATCTAGCTACTTTCTTTGAGTTGTAACGCCTTCTAGATTGATAGTAATTAGATCTCCTAGGTTTCCTATTCCAAAAAGTGTTTGGTAAAAACTGAGCAGTACTTTGAGAAGGTACTGGTTTTGGCTTAACAGTACCTTGAAAAGTGTTTAAAGGTACTGGGGGTTTTGAAAAAGGTCTTCTCTGGTGAGGGTACCTATAGTCTTGTGAAAAGTTGCTATGGTTAACCCTATGTGAATGACTCAAAACTGGTCTAGTTTCCCTTGGTTTTTGATTGGCAGTTCTGTTCTTTGGGAATTTGCTTAGGTACTCTGAGTGAAAGTCACAGTGCTTAATCCAAACAAAACATAATTTTTGACCTGTAATCCCAAAATTGCTTCTTTTATGTCTGTGAGCAAAACTATCCTGTCTTCTAGGTGAATGATGGGAATTATTATGACCAAAATTATTCCAAAAAGGCTTAGCAGTATTTTGAAAAGGTTTTCTTAAAGGTACTGCTGATGGTGTAGCAGTACTTTGAGTTGAAAGTACTGCTTGACTCTTAACATCATCTTCCTTAGGTTTCTCAGCTGTTTCTTTTGAGGTTTCAGAACTAGATTGACCAATAAGCTTTTTCCTAAACTCTAAGTTGTCTACTCCAAAAAGAGAAACATATGCCCTAAGGGGTTGAAAACTACCAGTGGGAGAAGGACTACATGATAACCTTTGTCTTTCTTATATTCAGGAGGTGATTGAATAATTGAGTCCTCATTACTAGATGTGTCTACATAGTTAATGAGTTCATCATCACTAGATGTTATATCCTTAAAATCACATTCATCCTGATAGCTAGGTGGGTTTTCTATGCTACTAAAGTCCATACCAAAACCTAGTCCAGTTCTAATGTAAGCTCTTCTCTGTTTTTCAACATAACTAACATGAGAAAGTCCAGATTGTCCCCAAACAGCAAACTTTTCTAGCAATTCATCTCTTTCCTTAGTTAGCTTCTCAATTTCAGAAATCTTACATCCTAGTTTCCATTCACTTAATTTTAACTGATAATCCTGTTGTTCATACTTTTCAGCCCAAGCCATTTCATTATTTTCATGTGTTATTATTTGGCTTCCATAGACTCTAAAGTAATTTGATAACCAGCTACCTCGGCACCTAGCCCTTCTACGCTTATCTCTTTCACCACATAATCATTAAGTACTTTTTGATAAAATTCATGACACTTAGAACATACCTCGAGATAGGGGGTGAACTTGGTGAAGTAGCTACCATAGCAAGCAGAACAGAGCATTTGCACTCTCCATGCTCCAATCAAAGCTTCCTAGACCATCTCTGGACTCCAAAGCAGAAAATCCAGATTCCTCATCAAAAGTTGTGCTCCAATCAAACTCTTCCACTGAGTCTTCCACTGCTACCATACAATAGGTTACTGGTTCATCATCAAACTCAGCACTCCAGTCAACCTCTGGTAGATTCTCTTGAGCAACCAAAGCTTTTGTTTCAAGAATAGGGATTTCCTTTAGTTCAAGCTTGGGTTTCTCCATTCTATTTGCCCGGTATTTAGCAAACTTGCATTCCCTTGCAAAGTGTCCAGTCCTTTGACAATTAAATCATTCAATCTTGGACTTGTCAAAAGTGATACCCTGTTTTGGTTTGAAGTCGATGCCTCTTCCTGTTTTCTTCATAAACTTCTTGATCCTTGCAGTGATCATAGCAACTTGCCACCTTATATCAATTTCTTCAAGAGCATCCTCTCCAATTTTTGACAAATCCTCTTCATAGGTAACAGGTAAAATAGCTTGCTGAGCAAAGAATGAGCATACAACTTCATCAGAATGGATGGTGCTTGATGGTGATGATGTGGGGTTGGTCATGGTTGTGATAGAATGAGCATGATATGCAGTACTTTGAGCAACAGTACTTTGAGTAGGGTAAGCAGTACTTTTAGTGGAAGTACTGCCTCTCTTTTCAGACGACACGAAAGCTATGCTGTGAGACTTTGAACTTGTTTGGCCATTCATCTCATGCTCATACACCTTTAGATGGTTTTAGAGATCATCAAAGTCAATAACATCCAAAACAGGTTGTCATCTGAGCATAGTAGCAATCACATGCCATGTAGATGGCAAACTCCTTAAGAACTTCAGATTGGCATCTTCAACAGATACCTCTGCCTTGTATAACTCTAGCATGCTGAGGAGATTTTGGAACCTGTCATAGGCAGCATCAAGACCTTCTCTTTCACCAACAGTGAAAGTTTCAAACTGTTGCTTCAACAGATTTCTGTGCATCTTCTTGGAAGCATCATTACCTCCAAACCTTGTCTTGAGAGCAACCCATAATTGTTTAGCATCCTTAGCATCATGAAACTTGAGTAGGTGACCATCAGGTATAGCATACAATAGGATGTTGAGAGCCTTCTCTTGATTTCTTATTGTAGCAGCTGGCAAAACGGCCTTAGGTGGTTTAGGTTGTCCAGGAATTTCTATAGGATCTGCAACAACTTCATTACCATTGACAATTACATTCCACAGTGCATGGTCTGTAATAGCAATGTACTGCCTCATCTTCATACTCCATAGATCATACTCTCCCTTCTTGATGATTGGTATTCTGAGTGAGGTGATGGATGGTGGTGGTGCAGCTTCAGTCGACATCTTTAGGGTTTGTTGTTAAGTAGGTTTTAAGGTTTCTTCTTAATCAGAGTTTCCACACAAGCTCTGATACCACTTGTTGGATCGATGTACTCTAACCAAACTAACTTATATAGCTTGTAAGGGTTTAATAACCTCGGATAAATCCTAAGTAATTAACAATGAAACACTGAACTAACTCTATTAAGTATGCGGAATTTACTTAACAAAGCTAAGAAGAATTAACTTTAACTTCAATGATTTTATTAATAATTAGAACCTGCTTGTTATACAGATTCTTTTAACAACTCTAAAGCTCTAATATCGTACTCTCTAAAAACTCTAATAATGCATGTATATCTAATGAAAATCTAGGGGTCCTTTTATAGGCTTAAGGATAACCCTAGTCGGTTTACAATTACAAACCTTGTACGACAAGTAATACTATACTAAGCTTAGAACATTCTATAATTACAAGATATTCCTTAACAATTTTGCATATCAGTCCTTTAAGCATGTAGTACTTTGATAATCAAGCAGTACTTTGACTTTTACTTACCAGTACTTTGACTTCTTCCAGCACTTTGACTTTATTCAGTACTTTGTCACTCTTCAGCACTTTCATATCCCAACAGATTGTTTAGGCGTAGGATTTGAATCCTTAGGGTTTATCTCTACGCTTAAGCAAAATTTACGCGTAACCATATTCTACTTTAAATAACATGTGATTGTGAAAGGGATTGAATTAAGTGCTAATGAAGATGCTATGATTAATTTATTTTCAGGTTTTACGCGTACTATTTCAGAATCAAGGGTAAAATTGGATTCTACCCTTAAGGATTACCTTACGCGTAGATGTTTACACACAAGAGAAATCTTACGTGTAACTCTTACGTGTAAGGGTCTACAAAGGGACTACGCGTATCCTATGAAGGATATGCGTAAACTTGGAGTCTTACGCATAAGGTTCACTCTTACGAGTAAACCTTATGCATAAGCTCCCAACCCACGCTTACGCGTAAGCTTTATGCCAAGAGTCTGTTTTTACACGTAAGCTTTCTTACGCGTAAGAGGGACTCCTACGCATAAGCTTAGGTCTACGCGTATGGTTACACAACGTTTACGCATAAGCTTACATTCTTACGCTTAAGCCAAAACTTTAACTTTACTTATGAATTGTTATGCGTACAAACTTGTAAATAAATTACTCATAACGTCACAAGACCAAAATGTCACTAATAAGCTATAATGGTTAAAATGTTGTGTGAATGAGTGAAAATTTGGACTTTAAAATTCAAAATTAATATACTCACGAAACTTATCACGACTAGTTTGGACTGTTAGACAACAAGTGACATTGGACTTGTAACATTCATTAATATAACATATTCAATAATTGGACAATAAAATCAACTTTTGACTAACATAATGTCTTTCGATATGTTTTTTCTTTTGGCTCAATATCTTTCAGATCACGATATGGACATCACCATGGAAAACGTTAACGCACCAAACGAGATCACAATGGAAGACATTTTCCCAACTGGTTATAGTATGAAGCTTGGAAAGAACAATCTCAAGGTTGACTTTGAGAACTTCACATGCTCTAAATCCTCTTGCCGAATTGCAGTGGATATTCTTAAGACTCATCCCTACAACAACATGCTCACCAACACAGCAAATGTACCAGAGATTTATATTCATCAGTTCTGGCACACAATGAAGAAAATTAATGGTCAAGACGCTGTCACAGTGACTCTCAACGATAAACAAGTCACCGTCATTGTTGCTGATTTACGAGAAATTCTTCTGCTCCCTGCTATCCACCGCCAAGATGCGTGCCAATTCCAACTGAAGAGGCTACACTACAATTTATGGTCGATATTGGCTATGATGAAGCTGCAGGAATCATTACCAAGCATTCTTCAGTCGATTTGAAGAACATTCCTCAGCCATGGAGAACTTTATACATCATGATCGCAAAGTCCGTTTCCGGCAGAGACAGCGGTCATGAGCATCCTAAGCTAATGCAACTACAAATCTTCTGGGGCATGGTCAACAAAATGCACATTGCCTACGCAAGTCTGATATGGGAAGACATGATGTCTCACCTTAAGAAGCCTGGCACAAAGATTCCTTTCATCAGATACACTAAGTTGTTGATCCATAGGATACTCGGGAATAATCTGGACATTCCCTTGAGACTTGATGACCCCAACCATCATTCTGCGTTGTTTGAGGCTACATTAAATGTTGTCAGATTTAAAGACTCATCAACAAAGAAACAAGGTGTAGTACTGACTGACTACCTACTCACTGATGACATTAAAAGTTTCCAATCATATTCATGTTACCAAGAAGCAGTGACCTTAGGCAAAGTCAGATTCATGGATGAAAAGTCTTCCACCATACCAGTCAAGAAGACCAGAAGATCAGGCAGTGCTGGAAGTGTAGCAAGCACTGGGAGTGCCCTGAAGTATCCTAAGAGGAATCCTCCCCGAAAAAGAAAAGTTCCAACTAAGGGTGCCATTCCAACTCTTAAACCGGCACCTAAATTAGAGGACGAAGACTCCGAGGAGACTGAAACTGATGAGGAGGTTCACTACTCAGAGTCTGTTACTGATGATACAACATCACTAAAGATTGCTGACAAGCCAACTAGTCCCAAATCGACAAGGGAAAAACTCGCCATTCTGAGCATGAAGAAGAAGAGAGTTCTGATGAAGAACCAAAGGATGAGGAGAAAGACTACCACAAAACACTGAAGTATCTAAGGATTCAGCATGCTGCTACGGAATTTAACCTTCAAAAAACTCGTGGCCCTGGAGGTTCAAGTGGTGGTGCACTAACCACACCATTTTTTGATGCGGTTAATCAACCCGATAAGGAAACTGGTACCACCACTTACGAATCAACGGAGCAACAGCAGCAAGAAGATGAAATCATCTTTGATTTTGAAGTAGTGGAAAAGGAGAAGGATGAAAAGATAAATGATGAAGACATTGAGGAAGCTGCTAAGGAAAGAGCTGAAGAGGAAGCTCAAGCTAAAGCAAAAGAAGAGGCTAGGGTAAAGGCTGAAGAAGAGGCTAAAGATCGCAAAGAAGTTGATGATTATATTCTAGATAATCCTGAACACAACCTTGAAGGAACTTCTGAGCCACCAAAAGACCCAGAGCCTTCTTATGACTCATCATATCATTCATCTCCACCACCATCCAAAGATGCTACCAAAAGATCAACATCCAAATCTGTCAAGAAAACGACCAACACTTGGGCATCAGGTGCAAAGATCAAAATTGTCAAAGCTGTCAGGGAAGTAAGGAAATGAAACGTAGTCAACAAGAACTTCAATCAACTGGCTGACAGACTAAATTTACTTCAAGACGTGATGAACGAGTTCTAGGATGAAAGAGAACAGATCCAGTAGTTTCTCAATCGAGACATACAGGGTGAAATGGACAAGACAATTAAGGACTACACTCACAAGTTCCTTCTCGACACTGTCCCTAGAGTCACAAGAGAGATGTTCGCCAGAAAACTCTATCCGTACCTCATGTCATTGGTCAAGCAGACCATGTCTAAAACCCCTGTGGTCATGAAAATCAAATCTGTTCCGTCTACTATTGTCAGTGATGCAGAATTGATATCTAAGTTGGTTATTCAAATGTCAGAACGATCCGCAACTTTCTCTTCGGACGAAGCTAAACTTTTTGAGGCATTGCTAGAATATCAACTCAAGAAATCGTGCAAAGAGTCGGCTAGTAAGGTTAAACGACCAAGAGACGACGATGATGCGGACAAGGATTCTGAGCCAAAACGCAAAAAGAAAACTGGCGAATCATCATCTATGCCTCCACCACCCCAAAGAACCACCACCACCAGAAGATCTTCACAACGTCCTCCTGCTAGCGACAAACCTCATGACTCTGAGTCTCCACCACCAACAGAGAAAACTGGTGATCATTTCGAATACACCGGTGGTGCTGAAGAAGATATTCCTGAGCCCCAACAACAACCCCCCTTCTTCTACATCAACTAAGCAACCAACATCATCCTCCAAGCCACAGAAGAAAAAGTCAACATCAGTTGTATCTTGGTTAGATGAAGATGACACTGCAGAATACGAATGGTTTTCAAAGCTTGTTGATGCAACCCCTCAATTACCGGAAGGCCAAGAACCGGTAGATGGTCGAACCATGGAGCACGTCAAGATTATTCAAGAAAAGTTTAAGGTGAAGATGATGACGAAATCAGAGTTAAAACGAATCAAGAACGAGGCTTTTCAACTACTTAAGGACAGCTCCGACAGTGCCATTGAAGTCGAATATCATCTCGAAAACATAGCACGAGCCATGTCCAACAATATTGATTGGCTCAACCCTGAATCAAACATCGACCTCACCAGACCTGACAAGGCTCCTTACTTCACTGACTGGACCAAGACACTACCTACCATTGGTTAACCTGATCAACAACGGATTCCCTACCAGTACTTCTTCAACAATGATCTGGAATTTCTTCAACACGGTAGCGATGTTTGCAAGAAATACGCTACCTCACTCACCTTCCCCATCTCGGCAGCAGTCTTCTCCAACAATGTGGCCATCGAGGAAGAAGCCAAACGAATGTTCATTGATAATGTGGTTAATTATGACCTCAATGCACTGTATGGAATTCATCACTGGCCTGAACGAAGAAGAATCTACTACGTAAGCGCGGTACTCAAATCTAACAAAGAGGTGTACAGTGACCAACGGATCGTTGCCATAATGCATGTTAGCCTGTCTACTAAGTGGGACTACTCATTCCAGAAGAAAATCGTAGTCAAACGCCAAGACGAACAGGAATATGACTTTTCTGAAGCGGATTTTCTGAGATTGTCACTCAATGACATTGAAGATATGTATCTTGCTAAGGTACAAGGTCGAATGCGACACTTCTCCACCAATATCCAGCTCCAATACATCAAGTCATTGCTGATATTCATCAGAAGCATTGTTATCCAGGAACGTGTTGAAGACCTTCAACTTGCCGTGGAATCATACCAAAAACGCATTAATCTCACAAAACCACTACTAAACATTCCCGATATCAACCAACTAGCTCAGCACACCATTCTTAAGAAACCAAAGTTTGGCGTAGTCTACCGCAGTGAACTTCACCATAACTGTTTCATGGCATGTAATGAGCTTCACAAGTTTTGTGATCACACTTTGAAGAAGGTCCGGGACGGGTTAGCATATCGGTTAAAGGAGATTCATGAAGGCATCGGGTCAAGAAGCGGTGGAATTCGAGGGAAAAGAGGGATGTGAAGAAATTCATCACAAGGATTGATGAAAGGTTGTTTCGTCGCGATCAGATAAGGACTTTGGAGAGCTTCGTGGGTGGACGACCGAGTATCTCTTTAACAGGCTATCAACGTCAAGAAAGAACTCCCGGCGTTATAGACGGACTGCCTGGTACTCCTTGATTATTTTCTTGATTAATATTTGGATGTGTTGATCTTTATTATTAACAATGGTTTGTGCACACATAATGGTGTACAACCCGTACTTGTAATGAAAGGACCCTGTGGTACGCATCAGTGCCACAATCCTATAAAAGGAGTGAAAGCTTCTTACTTTTGAGTAAAACTTATCAAAACTTTTATTTTTCTAAAGTTTTGCTCAAAAGAACAAGTACTTCCCCTTATGTTTTCAAAACCTCAAAAGTTAGTATTACTTGTTGAGGGGGAGTACTTGCTAAAATATTTGTTCACAAATTGTTCTTCGTGGAAATCTTGCCACAAAACTCAGAATGGTCATATTTGATATCAAAATTTCGTCAAAAATAACATTTATATGCCATTTTTTAGGGGGAGAAAAATTGTGTGATACAAATACGTTGTGAAAATTGTGATTGAATCTTCGTGCTAAAGACTTAACCCATGAATTGACAAGTTCTGAACTGTCATACATCGAAAAGATTTGTCTTCCAAGACTTATCCGAGTAGATTGTACCTATTTGAGAAACTCTTGATAGACATGAACTTTGACGGGTTTGACAACCTTTCGAGGTTTGTCCACACCTTCAAGGTAGTTATTAGAGCTAGTTGTCACCTAAAAGCTGACAAGGTAACTCTTTAACTATGCAACGTAACCGTGTCTCGTGGGAAATTGTCTATCTTGAGTCGATCAATTCAAAAGTGCGCGCTCTTCTCTCACCGCGTGCATTTTGTCAAAACACTTAAGCACGTGTGGAGGAGGAGTATTTCTGCAAATTATAAAAACTCTCACAGTGGTACAAAATGTTTTTACTCATAAACACTTTGAGAGATTTTTAAGAAAATGGTTTTATGGCAACATAGGTTAGTCATGGAGTTATAAGGTGACTAAGGTTAGGAATAACCGTCCTATGATCCGCCAGAGCCGGAGGGATCTACCTAAGGACACCACCAATAGTTAGAACTTAGAATTCCTTAGGTATGATTATAAAAAGGAGAAAATGAGAATCGGAGAAAGAAGGAGTTGAATAATTAAAAAGAAAAGTAAAGAAAAGGGTGAAAAGAAATAGCCCTCCTAATTATTCAACTTAGGGCACATAACCGGGTTCAATACATATGCTATTGGCTGTCACTAGATGACACTGGTATTGAAGATAAAAGTCGTCATGGACCCAGTGACGCATGCACTAAACCTTCTTAGCCACTCAAGTTTCTCCCAACAGAAGCTTGTTTCATTCTCACAGGGAACCCTACGTAAACTATCAGCTTTCTCTTAGAGATTGCTGGTATTGAAGAACGAGACCCTCTCCCTAGTCTCCGCTTAGGAAAACCAAAGTGCACTATTGAGTCTAGAGCCACGAGATTCATCAAAAGATCTCTTAGGAACACTCGACATTTCATCACTTGTCGTTCATCAATAAGAACGCAAGTGATACTATTCTAGAGTCCTACACAGATCTTTGCAATCTGTCGAGAACATTTATGAGGGGTTCACAACAGTGATCCTCAGTGATTGAATGAAAACTCCTGCCAGGGTCAACATCAAACAGCCCTGATAGCAGGTCACTTCGGTAACTCCTCGTGGGGTGATGCTTCGGTGTACCTCAGCGACTCACCTGAATTGTAGGTGTACTTCGGTACATCGTGTTATTCTACTTGAGGGACTCCGGGTGAACCGCCTTTGCTAGAATTAGAGATGTGTTTTCACACTATGTTGTTAACACGCCGGTTCGAACTTGTAAGTGCCGAAACCCCGCTAAGGAGATTCCTTTAAAGAATCGAGTCCGAAGATGTGGGTCATTACTTGAACTTGTTCAATGTAATGCCAACTGTCCCTCATGGGATTCGGATGGCTGATTCGCCTGACCAAGGTGAATGGAATCAAGACATTCATAAGAAGAACAATCGTAGTGGTCAATTCTCTAAGAAACGACCACAATGATCGATTGGTGTTTATCACTAACCAATTCTTATGTTTTCTTCTTATGTATGCTCCTGGGAGATGATCGTGCAGATTCTCCACATGCTTATACCAACCACAACACAAATTGAAGTTCTCTCGAAAGGCAACACAAAAGTCGGAATGATTCTTCATCAAAGCCAAAGAATCTACAAAGTTTAAAGACTAAAGAGAACTACATCAACACTGAAATCCAACGTCAAAGAGCGTGTGAGCATGTTGGAGAAGGACATGGAGACAACTGAGCAACGAACCAGACCTGATGTAGATTACAACAACATAACATCACCATATCCACACCAGAACAAAGAACAAAGATACATGAAGACGTCAAAGCTGAAAAAGTCAATGAAAAACAAGATCCTCACACTGGGGAGATTGTTGGAATCAAGGCACTTCTTCTCACAAGAAAGAAGAATGTCAGAAGATGTCAAGGCAACTATTACATCAGCACCTACAACGTATCAAGATTACTTAAGTCATTAGTTACCAACACTTAGGGGGAGATTGTTGGAATCACTCCTAAACTATATTTCAAGTTCTTGTAATCAATATGTAATAGTTTGCTTAATTAGGCTTTTATGTTTGTATAAAAGGCAAGGCTTATGTAGAAAGCCCATAAGCCTTGGCCCAAGCCCAATAAGGAAAGGAAGGAAACTTGTGTTTTGCCCTAGTTCTTTTCCCTATATAAAGACTTGTAAACCTTCCTTAGAAGGTTGGTTGTTCATTTACTTTCAATATCTACGCATAACATTTCACATACTCATTCGTGTATTGTTTAGTTCTTGTTCAACTGATCACTTCTTTATCTATTTCTTACATATTGATGCTTGTGTTACAATATGGTGACCTAACATAATGTTCTTAACCTAAGGTTGGTGATGTGTGCCAGCTTTTTGCGGCTTTTCCTTCTCTTAATATCTTTTGTTCGTTGCACAATCGTGATTTCTTCTTGCTTCTAATCAACTCTGATCCTTTATTTATGCTCGAAAATAACTATTACTTGAATCTTTATCATTTAGAGGTCTTTTTGAGGTCTTTTTTATGGACGGAATCTTTGTTTGTGCATATGTTCTTGATTTGTCGACTTTTCTTTGTCGTTTTTGTTATTTTCCTTGATTTAGTTATACCTGAACCTGGATACACCTTTTGTAACATAAGACAAGAAAAAATAATCTTATTTTGTTTCTTTAGTTTTGATGTATTGTTGGGATCGAAGACATTATGTGTTTGATGTTTGAATCCATCTACTCATGCTTTCATTTTTGTAAATCTCTTTTGTTTTTGTTTTGGGTATAAGTGATTATTTATGCTCAGTTATCAAGTTTTTTTTTAGTTAGAAAAAGTAAATGAATAGGAAGTAAACATTTTCAGCCTAATTTTAGGAGAAAACATTTTACTTCAAATTCAATCCAATCGCCATTCTTTTTCAATAATTTTTCGTTTCTTTTTATCCTTAAGTGATAACAAAATGTTTTTTATTTTTCACTTCATTTTCTTTATTTTCATTCTTTAAGTGATACTCGATAACACAATATTAATTGGGTTGGTGTTGGCCAATTTAGTTAGGGGTAACATGGTAAAAAGCACACTTATGTTAGAAGTGGACAATAATTCTGGACATACAAAAAAGAAAATAGGGACAATATAAATGAGATGATGGAGTATTATTTTTAAGTAATAGCAAAAACACCATGTACGCATGAATTTATAATGCAACGAATCACGGTAAGTATTCATTGTGTTCCTCTTTTATGTTTACGAAAGGATATCCGAATTTACAACTTTGTCGAAAAACACCATATACATTCATGGTTATAAATATCAAAATAAAATCACAGGTTTAAATTAAACTGATCTTAATAACACAACCCAGTGTGTATGCATGAGGTTATAAACTAGCAGAAAAATATACCAAACTCATTTTATTAGCATCTTTTTTTTTTATTTTGGAAAATATTTAAATTCAATAAATACTCAAGGGTTTGGGTTGATATTTTAAAGTTAAATAAGATAAACATTTAATAAATAAAACAAGGCAACAAATTGTTTTACTAAATTCTTAGCCACAAGTTCTATTATGGATATTAAAAACAACTAAAACAAACAATAGAGTGTTTAGATTGAACTTACTTGATTGAAAATTTACTCGTAAGCTCCATATTACCAAAACCATACATAAGAAACCCTTTTATTTTCATCCTTAAAATTGAACCAAACACCACATCGTGAGAATGATTTGGAAATCATAATGTGTGGGTATGTTTAAAACTGGTTAAAAATTATTGGTTTCTTGCTATGTATGTGCATTTCCGCTACCCATAGTTTTGTATTCCTTATATATGTCATGAGAATTTGACTTTTATTACGTTGTTATTGTAGGGTGGGATGCGTAGGTCTTTATTTTCTTTTGGTCATGTTACACCTCGAAACCCATTTAGGTATTTTATTATTAAAATACTCGTATATAAGTCTGACTATAATAGTTATGTATTTGAAAACCTATTATGATTGATCAGTTAATAAGTTTTAAGTTTTTCAAAAGTCAAACTAAAATTCAAGTGATAAGTAAAATGGTTAATGATAAGGATTTAAAATATACGTTTTATGAGGTTATTTAAGCCCTAAATCAATACATTTTATATCCGTTACTACTTAAAATCGTTCCATTTCACATTTTATGTCTTTTGGAAGCAAAATCCTGGAATCAAGCATATTTGGACGAAAAGGAGCGAAAACATGAAGAAAACGACAAAGTCAAGAATCCAAGGCTGTTTTATGCACCTGACGGCGTCCCAACTCATAGGGCGACGCCGTTGCTCACAATGTTTTCTAAAAAGTCTCAACGATGACACATGTCACTTTTTGGTTTTATAACATGACGGCATCATGCCGATTTCCAGGAATGCGTCGCCCTTTATTTTACACCAGACGACCAAGACCCATTCCAAGATGACATCCTTTATGAAGCCCGAAGACGTCACACTTCCTCAACTAACGTCATCCCAATGATGACTTGTCGCAAACGAAACCCTAATGACGGCGACCAGACGGCGTCACCATCAAAAGGCGACGCCATCGCAGTTGTATATCTATATATAGACTTCGGATTTTCTGTATTTTATGTGTAATATTTTGGAGAGCAAACCCTAGTTCGTTCATAGTCTGACTTAAGCAGTATTTTAAGGTTCCAAAACCTTCTTTATACTCAAATATAAGTTTGTTAATCTATTATATCACCATGTTTATCCTATGTTCAAGTGTTTGTGTGTATGCATGCTTATCTATCATGAGAAGCTAAATTACTATTGTGTTTGCTTAGATCTATCAAACCTAGTTATTGATTATTGTTAGGTTGTCTCTTGTTTTAATTGGTAGATGCTAGAGTAAGGAAAACTGGCTTCTTCTTTAATTGTTGCAATCTTAATGTCATAAATAGTACAAAGCTTGAGAGTGCACTTGAGCTATCGTTGTGTTTATTGCATAAATTGTAGCTTCAGGATAATAGAGTATTCGGGGGAGATACTACGGTACTTGGCGATCCCGGATAGTCTAGAAGAGAGTTATGATTCATAGAACTATGGAATTAGGCACCCCCTATGACCAACACAGAATACAACGCACTAATTAAGATGAGGATGTGACAATTCAACCGACCAATAAGAGATAACTAGGGAGTACGAACATCTAATTAAACACATTTTTAATTATCATAAGAATACACCAATCAATCCATAGCTTATTTTCTCCTTTTCATCAGTATAATTAGTTATTAGTTTAAATTATTAAGCAGTTAAAATTGGTAGAAGTACCACCCCCCAATCCTAAACCCCGAGATTTTACTTGTTTTCTAAAAAATATAAAAAAGCTAAAAAAGAATCACCCTCAACCTCACCTTCTCGTCACACATCTCTACTAGCATCTCTATTCCCCTAGAGAACGATCAACCCCCTGGGCTTACCCATACTATACTGCAACGATTAGGTACACTGCCTAGTGGGTTGTAAAGCTTGCTCGATGAAAAGGAAGTCTTTCGACCCCAAACTCATGTATCAAGTTTTTGGCACCGCTGTCAGGGAATAGAATAGCCAGTTAGTTTTCTATCTCGATTAGGTCTACTAGCTTGATTCCTATCAAGTGAGTTTTTTTTCTTAGCTTTCTTGTAGTCTATCCCCCTTCTGTGTGTCTTTGCTTGTAGCCTTGTCACTTTTCATCATGGAAGGTGATAATCCACCCACCAACCACCTTCAACAGCCCAGAACTCGTAGTTCAACCAAAACCCTATTTGAGCCCTTTGCCGAACCTGATAGAGAAATACGCAAACAAATAAGAGCCCTTCGTGAGCTGGAGCCACATGGTACCACCATCGATTTTCATGAAGCCATGACTAATGAAGAACCCATGCATTCCCCCGACCCTCACAACACCTTCATCGATGCTAACCTCAGCCCACATGGTGAGGAAATTCCCGCCACCCCTCTAAATGACTACATCAATGAACCTAAAGCCAAGAGCCTCAAAGAATATTCTTCTACCACCTCATCTGGATTTACTGGTGCCATTGTATATCCCTCTGAATAAATCAATGAGGTATTACATGCAACTGACAATTTGGCTTATCCAGAATGCATGTCTATTTCATGGCTCCCGCACCGAGAATCCAATTCACCACATCAAACATTTTTTGAAAATCGTCGATACCGTCTATGCCGACGGAGCTTCTCTAGAGACATTTAGACTCTAGTTTTTCCCATTTTCTCTTCAAGGAAAGGCTAAGGAGTGGCTTGACAAGCTACCTCCAAGGTTTATTTTCACATGGGAACAACTCACTTCCAAGTTCACTAAAAAGTTCTTTCCTCCTGGAAGGACTACGACCGTCAGAAGCGATATCCTTGACTTTCGTCAAAAAGAAGGAGAATCCATTTTTAACTCCTGGACTCGCTTCAAAGATCTCGTTCAACAAGCTCCCACCATGGTATCAACCTTTGGTTGCTTGTTCAAATCTTTTACGATAATGTTTCCCGTGAAGACCAAAAAGGGATTGACTTCTCGACTTGAAGAAGAATCTCAAATCTCAGTGTGGAAGAGGGATGGGATCGCATTGAGGAGTATGCCCAAGACCAAGACAACACTTGGGATGAGCCAACAACTGTGATGAATAGTTTCGGCTACATCATACGAAAACCCATTATCCCTCGACGACCGAAAGAAGAGGGCACAAGAGAAACTTGCATACCTCACAAGGTCGCAAGAACCTAAGAGATTGGTTAATCTATATCTTATATGCGACATTTGTGAAGGGCCACACGAGGCTGATGAGAATGATGACAATACAAGCCGTGAGCAAGTTTTCCTTTCCAGTCATGACATCTATGATGATCCTTCCCTTCTAATATTTTATCAAAATAATGATTTTACCCCTTGGGGTAATCTTGAAAGAAAAATAGATGGAGAAGAGGGTCCCGAGTACACCACCCGAGATACCTTTGAAGAAGAGCTCGGATATTTCACCATGGAAAATCAGTTACTTCTGAAGGGTCTTGAAAAGTTCATTTAAGAGCAACAGGCTGAATTAGAGGGTCAGTTTGCCAAACTTCACAAAACAATAATCGGACCCGACCCAATCCGGCAAGATCCAACCCTTTCTATCACCACTCGATCTGGAACCACTACTAAAGATCCACCTTACCCGGTCCAATCTCCTACGACCCATGGACCTGGGACAAAAAAGGAGGGAGCGCCCGAGCCCCCTCCGACCTCTCCCAACCCCACTCCACAGTCATCTACACCCATTCAATGTACAACTCTCATAAAAATACCTTATCCCTCACATCTAAAGAACCAAAAAGCCGAAGAAGACAATAAGAGATTGTTATCATATTTCAGGGGCGCAGTTGTTACCATCCCTCTTCTCGATGCATTCTATCATCTATCTAAACATAGCACATACTTCAAAATACTCCACTCCAATCGTAAGAAACTTGAAGGGTTGGTAACATTAGGAGAGGAATGTTCAGCTATTATCCAGAAAAGCCTGCCCAAGAAGAAAGAATATCCGGGTAGTTTCACCCTTCCTTGCTCCATAGGAGCACTCTCTATGGAAAATGCCTTGGCGGATCTCGAGGTAAGCATTAATTTTATGCCTCACTCTTTATTTCTTAAGCTTGGATATTAGGGACTGAAACCAACCAGAATGAGTATTCAGCTTGCTGACCGATCGGTTAAATATCCCGTTGGAGTTTGCAAGAATGTGTTGGTTAGGATAGGAATATTCAGGTTTCTTGTAGATTTCGTGATCTTATAAATGGAGGAGGTTAACTCCATTCCGATAATCCTTGGGAGGCCATTCTTGTCCACGGCTCGCACCATTATTGATGTTCATGATGGCAAACTCACTTGACGGTGGGATCCGAGAGCTTAACCTTTGATATCAAGGACTCGCCCTCCCTCGCATGATCACCCTATCTATCTTGTTGAAGAAGTTGATGAGTTTTTTGATGAGGTTGATGGTTGTGTAGAAGAGTATTTGGCAGGCATATTTGTGAATATCAACGATGGTATACTATACAATGATGGAGAGGAAAAGACTAAGATGGTTGGAGTCGTTTCTTTCTACCCGCGTAAAGAGGATATTGAACCTCTTGATCTTCAAAAGCCATAAAATAAACTTAAACAATCAATTAAAGAACCTCCTACATTGGAGTTGAAAGATCTTTCAAGTCACCTGGAATATGCCTTCCTTCAGGAGGCAGACCAGCTCCTTGTAATCATAAGCTCATCCCTGGAGTGTTGCTGACATCAAGGGAACTGACTCTACTTTTTGCACTCATAAAATTCCTATGGAGGAAGACTACAAACCCACCGTTCAACCTCAAAGAAGAGTAAATCCCAACATCAAAGAAGTTGCAAAGAAAGAGGTCATCAAACTCCTTGATGCTGGTTTAATTTATCCCATTTTAGACAGTCCCTGGGTTACCCCAGTCCAAGTAGTCCCGAAGAAGGGAGGAATGACTGTTGTGAAAAATGATAAGGGTGATTTGGTTCCTTAAAGAATGGTTACAGGTTGACGTGTGTGTATAGATTATAGAAAATTGAATGATGCCACCCGAAAGGATAACTTTCCCTTACCATTCATTGATCAAATGCTTGAGAGGTTAGCTGGGCATGAGTACTATTGCTTTCTTGACGGGTTCTCAAGGTATTTCCAGATCCCTATTGCCCCTAAAGATCAAGAAAAAACCACTTTCACATGCCCCTATGGGACTTTTTCTTACAAACGAATGCCTTTTGGGCTATTCAATTCTCCCGCTACCTTTCAACGATGTATGATGGCTATATTCCATGAATTGATTGAAGATAGCATGAAAGTTTTCATGGGTGATTTTTTGGTATTTGGAAATTCTTTCGATCTCTGTTTATCCAATCTTAAGAAGATGCTAAAGCGGTGTGAAGAAACTAACTTGGTCTTAAATTGGGAAAATTGCCATTTCATGGTAAGAGAAGGGATTGTTTTAGGACACAAGGTCTCCGAGAATGGGATTGAGCTCGATAGGGCTAAGATAAAGGAAATATCCAAATTACCATATCCTACAACCGTTAAAGCTATATGAAGTTTCCTTGGTCATGCGGGTTTTTATAGGATGTTTATTAAAGACTTCTTAAAAATTGGCCGACCAATGACCCAACTTCTTGTCAAAGACGCACCATTTGACTTTTCAGAGGGATGTAAGGACGCGTCCAATCGCTTGAAGCAAGATCTCACCCAAGCTCCTATAATGGTTACTCATAATTGGTCTCAACCATTCGAGATCATGTGCGATGCTAGCGACTATGCTGTGGGGACCGTTTTAGGCCAAATGAAAGAAAAGCATTTTCAGCCAATTTACTATGCTAGCAAGACCATGAATGTGACGCAAGAGAAATCACAACCATCAAAAAAGAGCATATGGTTGTGGTCTTTACCTTTGATAAATTCAGGCAGTATCTCGTTCTTTCTAAAACCATCGTCTTCACTGATCATTCCGCCTTAAGATATTTGTTCTCAAAGCAAGATGCAAAGCCCCGACTTATTAGATGGATTCTATTGCTCCAAGAATTCAACATCAAATTCGGGATAAAAAGTGGGCTGAAAATCTTGCTGCTGATCATCTTTCGGTTGGAAAATCTGGACTTAGAGAAATTTAACAATAACGAGATTCGAGACTCCTTTCCTGAGGAGCAACTAATGTCCATTAAGGATATTGAGCCATGGTATGCGGATTATGCTAACTATTTATCCAGTAGGGTCTTACCAAATTATATGACGAGGGAAGAAAAGAAGAGATTCTTTACTGAGCTAAAGTTTATTTTTGGGACAAACCCTTTCTTTTCCGCATGTGTCCCGATTATATTATCCGAAGTTGTGTTACAGGAAGGGAGATTGATCAGATTATGATAGAATGTCATGCGGGACCATCAGGGGGCATCACGGTATAAATGTTACGGTACAAAAAGTTTTCGATGCCGGATTCTACTGGCCTACCGTATTCCGCGATGTCAAGAAATTAGTTCAGACTTGTGATGCATTCCAACGATCGAGGAAAATCTCGAGAAGAGATGAAGCACCCCAGAACTACATCCAAGTCTGTGAAATATTCGATGTTTGGGGTATCGATTTTATGGGACCTTTTCGATCATCCGGGGGGAATGAATACATTCTTGTCGCCATCGATTATGTGTCTAAATGGGTGGAGGCGCAAGCCCTTAGAACTAATGATGCGAGGGTAGTCATTCATTTCCTCAAGAAACTCTTCGCGCGATTCGGATTCCCAAGGCACTAATTAGTGACAGGGGGACCCACTTCTGCAATGCTCAAATGGAAAAGTTAATGAAGAAGTATGGTATTCCTCATAGGTTCTCAACTGTATATCATCCTCAAACAAATGGACAAGTGGAAAACACAAATAGGGCGTTAAAATAAATATTAGAAAAAACGGTCCACCAAAACAGAAAGGACTGGTCTTTCAAGCTTGATGAAGCTCTCTGGGCATTTAGGACGGCTTATAAAATACCCATTGGAACGACTCCTTTTCACTTAGTGTACGGGAAAGCATGCCATCTCCCGATCGAGCTCGAGCAAAAGGCATATTGGGCGCTCAAGGCCTGTAATATGGATTATTCTGTGGCAGGGTCAAATAGGTTCTTGAAGCTTCAGGAGCTAGACGAGCTAAGACTAGAAACTTATGAGTCCTCAATCACGTACAAAGAAAGAGAAAAAAGGTGGCATGACCAACGAATAAATTATCCTAAGGAGTTTGCGAAGGGAGACAAGGTACTCCTATATAATTCAAGATTAAGTTTATTCCCGGAATAACTCAAATCAAGATGGTATGGACCCTTTTCAGCAAAAAGGGCGACACGTGGTGGAGCCGTTGTGTTGCTTGACAACGATGGGAGAGAATTTACCGTAAATGGACAACGTGTGAAACATTACCAAATCGAAAATAACGAATTAATCAATGATGAAGATATTATTTTGGATAATGAGATGACGTAGGGTATGACTTTGAGTCTAGCTACAAGACTCATAAATAGAGAAAAGCGCTTCTTGGGAGGCAAACCATGTTTAATTGTTTGCATGTTTGTTTTTTATTTTTGTTTGTGTGTGTGTATATATCTTTTTCATTGTTGCTTAATTCTCATGTTTGTTTTGTGAAAATGCTTTATTTTGTTTTTAACCTCGTCTTAATTGCATATAACGGTATTTTGCAAAAAGATAAGTGTAGGGAAGATCACATATGTTTTTAGAACTTGTATGAACATGAGATTAAAAATAATTGGAATTGTATATATATTTGTGTGATTGTTAGAGTCAAATGCTTGTATCGAGTCATAATGGATGTTTGGCAGGAATTTTTCCAGGTCCTTATAGAGGTAATTTTTCCAAAAAACGCACCAGACCCTTTCTGTCAGAACAACTTGACGGTGTCAGGACTAAAGCCCGACAAAGATTAGGCAATGTATAAACAGATTCAAAATTTCGTTTTCTGTCTAACTTGTACTTTTTGGAAACTTCCAATTCTTAATTTTCTTGAAAAACTGCAAACATCCATTCCACAAGCATTATATCTTATTTTCTTTCTAGTGTAGTTTTGTTTTATATATATATAGTTTATACCGCCGATTTTAAGCGAGGTTTCGTTTCATTTTCTTATAAATGTGCAGCTTATATTAGATAAGAAGATGAAGTACATGATGGAAGCAACACTTATTACTTGCTCATTCTTCTTGGAGGAGGATTTAATCGCAACTTTACACATATCCTATCAAGCTAATCAGAGGAGTACTAGTTTCTTTCTCTTTTATTTACCTTCTTTTATCATAACTTTGATACTTTCGGGGAACATTGGGGACAATGTTCAGTTTAAGTGTAGGGAGGAAGAATAAAACGGGACCTTAGAAACTATTCACTCACTTGATTTTTTGTCTTGTCCTTAGTAAATTATGTAATAAACTATGAGAAATATTTGTTAGGATAATTTTAGCACTAAATTTAAAAATTTTTATGGCACTTACAAGTAAAACTCTAGTCTTCATAAAGCGTCTCATGGATAGGAATTATATGACTAGCACAAAAATCGTATACCACTCAAATTCCACCCAAAAAATGTGAGGTTTGCCCCTAGATCTTTAGGAGTAAAAGCATTCATCTTTAATGCTTAGTGAGTGTACCGGTAGTATAATAGATTCTAGAGCTTGTTTTGTGATGCATTCCGAGATCGCTAGTGAGACTATATTCATGTAGTTAGGATTAACTAAATGATAAGAGGAATTAGGATATCCTTGTTTTAAACCTGTAACTTAATTACGTCATCCACATCAGTTGAGTAATTTTCCCCACACCCTTGCGTTGTACTCATCTTTAGTACACGATACCCCCAGTTAACCCCTCATAGCCTATCATTTTCGCAGTTCTCGTGATGTTTCAGTTTCCGGAATATCAATGAAGAGCATTGTTTACAATCCACCTCCAAATGTTACACCCAAATCGCCTTAGCCTACCTTGTATGCACTCATCTTTAGTGCATTATTGTAACCATTTTTAAACCCTTAGTTCAGTTATCTAGTTACTTGCATGGTTGCTAATTCGAGTCATATCCTTTGTATACAGTTTTGGGACGATTGGGACTCATGGGTTAAAGTAGTATTTTATGGAGTAACGGGAAGGAACGTTAAATTCAAATTCCCTTTGTCTACGTAATTAAGTACTCCAAGTGTTTTAATCTTTTCAAATCGAGTCAATTAGTGTTAGTGAAATAAAAACTCAAGTGTAGGGATGCTCCTATAAATCCCTTTATTTTGATGTTATCGTAGAGGATGGTAGAGTAAAAATGTATTAAAAAAATCGAAAAAAGAGAAAAAGATTGAAGTGAAAAAAAAAAGAAAAAAAATGAGAAAAACATACGGGCTACCATCCTACATCTATCTTTTTGTTTTATGTCTTTAAGTTTATGTTTTGTTTCAAGTTGTTATCTAGTATTAGTGAATCGAGTCTTGGCTTAGCAACGTTGCGTCTTACATGCTTGTAACATAGGATTTTTGACTTGCCACCACTAAATATCCCTTTATCCAATAAAACCCTTTATTTCCCTACCCGAAGCCTAACATCTTTGTAAAGACCTCTTAGATAGTTATTCCTAGGTGCTTACACCTAAGCGATGGAGGTTTGATCTATTCTCAAGCCTATGGTAATCTATTTACTATGCCAGGTAGTGAGTGTCTATCTTCCATTTCCTTACATGTTATATTTCATATAAACCCGAGGGATAAGAGAATCCAAACACCAATTGTGAGGTTCTAGTGTATAATTTCCGTGCTTGTTATGACTATTGTGGTGCTTTTACTTGTTGTAAACTATTCTAAACCAATGTTGAATGACCCCTAACTTATAAATTAATTGGCCAAAAGCACATTTGTTTGAGGAAAGGCAAATTCCAAGTGTAGGGATATTTGATAAGGATTTAAAACATACATTTTAGGGAGTCATTTAAGCCCTAAATCGATACATTTTATATCCGTTACTACTTAAAAGGAGCAAAAACATGAAGAAAATGATAACGTCAAGAATCCAAGGTTGTTTTATGCACCTGACGGCGTCCCAACTCATAGGGCGATGCCGTCGCTCACAAGGTTTTCTAAAAAGTCCCAAGCGACGACACAGGTCACTTCTTGGTTTTACAACATGACAGCGTCACGCCTATTTCCAGGAGGGTGTCGCCCTTTATTTTAAACCAGATGACCAAGACCCATTCCAAGATGACATCCTTTATGAAGCCTGACGGCGTGTCGTCCCAATGATGACTTGTCACAAACGAAATCCTAATGACGACGTCACCATCAAAAGGCGACGCCGTCGTAGTTGTATATAGTCCGACTTGGACAGTATTTTAGGGTTCCAAACCCTTCTTTACACTCAAAGATAAGTTTGTTAATCCATTATATCAGCATGTTTATCCTATGTTCAATTGTTTTTGTGTATGCATGCTTATCTATCATGAGTAGCTAAATTACTATTGTGTTTGCTTAGATCTATGAAACCTAGTTGTTGATTATTGTTAGGTTGTCTCTTGTTTTAATTGGTAGATGCTAAAGTAAGGAAAATTGGCTTCTTCTTTATTGTTGAGAGCTTGAAAGTCCTAAATAGCATAAAGCTTGCAAGCGCACTTAAGCCATCGTTGTGTTTATTGTGTGAGTTGTAGCTTTAGGATAATAGAGTATTTGGGGGAGATACAACGGTACTTGGCGATCCTGGATAGTCTAGAGGAGAGTTACGATTCATAGAACTAGGGAATTAGGCACCCCCGTATGACCAACACGGAATACAACGCATCAATTAAGATGAGGATGTGACAATTCAACCGACCAATAAGAGATAACTAGGGAGTACGAACACCTAAGTAAACAGGATTTTAATTATCATAAGAACACACAAATCAATCCATAGGTTATTTTCTCCTTTTCATTAGTATAATTAGTTATTAGTTTAAATTATTAAGCAGTTAAAATTGGTAGAAGTACCACCCCCACTCCTAAACCCTAAGATTTTACTTGTTTTCTAAAAAATATAAAAAAGCTAAAAAAGAATCACCCTCAACCTCACCTTCTCGTCATACATCTCTACTATCATCTCTATTCCCCTATAGAACGATCAACCCCCTGAGCTTACCCATACTACACTGCAACGATTAGGTACACTGCCTAGTGGGTTGTAAATCTTGCTCGTTGAAAAGGAAGTCTTTCGAACCCGAACTCACGCATCAGTTAACAAAAGTTAGTGTGGCTATTTTCATAAGATTAAGACTTAAGGGAATAAAGGTGCCATATTTGAAATGTTTTATATGAACTTTAGAGATAAGTATGTGCTACCTTCCATAAGTTTCCATTTTTTGTTTTGTGTTGGTGTGGGCCGTGAGATAGGACAATGGAGGAAGATCAAGATTTTATTAGAGATCAATTCTTGGTAAATTAGTGTTCCAGTTCAAGAGTTGTGTCCCTAGCCATGATCCCCATAATGCAAACTTTTTTTAGTTAATTATTTTGAAGTTATGGTTCATAGATGTCAAATTAGGGGTTTGCGGTAAAGGGGTTTTTGAGCCAAAGTAGCAAGGTATTAATGTTATCAGTTTAAGTCTCTTTATTGGATTATGGTTCAATTGATGATTTGGGGTGTTCTTCTCATATGATCATGATAATGATATTAGAAGTGAAATTTGAGCATATTGATAACGCTACACGCGTCGTTCGGGGTCAAAGGAACTTCCTTTTCTTCGAGCAAGTTTTATAACACCCTAGGCAATGAACCTAATCGTTGTAGTGTAGTATTAGGGTAAGCCACGGGTATTGATATCGTTCTCTAGGGGAATAGGAATGCTAGTGAGAAGTTACTACGCTAAGGTTGGGGTTGAGGAAGATTATTTTTTATCTTTTTATGTTTTTTAGGAAATTGAAAGGTACGAATCTCGGGGTTTGGATTTGGGGGTTGGTATTTCTACCGATTACTCTACTTATCTAATTATCTAATCTAAGGTGTATGTAGTCTATGTCTAATTATTGTGAGCTCGTATGATAGTTTAAAGATGTGTTTACTTAGGTTTTACTACTCCTTAATTATCTCCTATTGGTGGTTGAATTGTCACGTCCTTATTCTTAATTGCGTTGTGTGTCTAAAGTTGTAGGGTATGCGTTTCTCCCTAACTCTTTGAACTTACCAAAGGGTCTCGTCTACAAAACCTACTAGGGATAATAAACTCTTACTCTAAGGCACTCTTTGGATGGTTTAGCTTACAACTACTCAAGGAGTTATATTCTAAGGTTCACAAAGATTTAATCAAGCATTAAGTACACAACTAATGACCTATCGCATTACTAGATCATTAACAAACTAAGATAAGAGACAACCAATCAATATTCAATAATTAAGTTTCATATTCCCTAAGCAAACACACAAGTAAATTAGCGGACATGGAGAACATGCAAGCATACACACAAATAATCAAAGACATAATTGTATTAATGAAGTAAAGCACTTATCTTGATGTAAGATAGGGTTTGGAACCCTAAAATACTGCACAAGACAGCCTTGGTTCGGTTTAGGTTTTTACTCCAAAAGACTACCCACAAATACTAAAAAATTCGGATTCTATATATAAGATTACACATGCGACGGCGTCACCTTATGTTTTGTGACGCCGCCGGATCGCCGGCCATTAGGGATTCGTCTTGGCCACGTTAGACTTGCGACGGCGCCACCTTATGCTTGTGACGCCGCCTCTTCTTCTCGACGCCGGATTGAATCTAGGCCGTCCGAGTTGCGACGGCCTACTCTTTTATAACTTGACGTCGTCACTTGAAAATAAGAGTTTTGGCTTCTGTCTCGTCACAAAATCCTCCGACGGCGTCGCAGATAAGCAGTGACGCCGTCACCTTATGTTTTCAGCAGCCTGAGTGTCTCGATTCTTGACTTTGGCCATTTTCTTTGTATATTCGCACCTTTTCGTCCAAATAAGTGCCATTACAAAGAATTTGCATTCAAGAGACCTAAAAAGTGAAAAGGAACGATATTAAGTAATTGGTATATGTGAAAACATATACCTTTTATTTATCAAAACCGGACCAAAAAGACCAAAAACTAACCACTAAAGCCATAAATATTTGTGTTTTTGTGTTTATGTATGTGCAGGTAACGGATATTGCAAAATGGACAAGAAAAGACAAAACAACACAAAAACGAGCACGAGAATGGAAAGAGCACAAAATTATGGGACTACTGATAATTTTATTTGGAGCATCGAGGAAAAGACGAAAAATCAAAAGATCAAACAAAGCCCGAACGAAGAATTAATTGAGATGTTTAAAAAGAAAAAGGGAAAATGGATCAGCAGAAAAAAGGAGCTTAAAAGGAAATTAAATGCATTATATAACACAACAAGACTCTTGGTCTAGTGGGTGGAGACATGTTTGTCAAACAAGAGGTCAAGGGTTCAAATCTCATTGATGGCACATTTGTTTACATATTTTTTTGACATCCCAACTGCATAGCCACGACAATTCCAACCCAGCAGCGAGCCCACTCAAGCCCAGACATTCCCAGCCCAGCTGTCCAATACCCACAAAGACCATGCTATCCAAACGCAAGCCCAAGACCAGAAATGCAATAAATCTGCTACTACAATGCTTTGTTATAAAACTTGGGGACCAAGTTTTAGAGGAGGATTTTTATGCCAAGATTTTATAGTTTAGGGACTATTATAAAAATTTAGTAGGGACCAAATTGTAACTTGAGGGTCTATAAAAACCCACCTCCACACCTCGTTTTTATCATCTCTTTTTATTTATTTTTGTACCCAAACTCTTGTAATTTTTATGCTTATTTAGTTTTATAAAAGTTTTATTTATTTATTGCAAGTTAGTTTATTTATTTATTGTCTTTGCATCTCTTTATTCTTTTCATCTCATAATCTTTTTCTTTTATTTTATTTTTATAAAACTTTTTATAAAAATATTTCATGAAGAGTTGAGTTATAGGTGTGAGTGTATTTTATACGCTTCATGCACACGCTCAACATATCATATTCATATTTTTATAAAAGTTTAGTTTTTTATTGTTTATTTTTATTAAAGTTTACCTTTTTAATGTTTTATTTAGCTTAAAAATATTAAAAAGTTTCTAAAAATCTTGTATTTTTACAAAAAATCCAAAAATATATTTTATTTTCGTCATTAAATTTTCGTATTTTTCTGAGTTGTTTTAGTATTTTTTAAAAATCAAAAATCAAGTTTCGTCCTTTTTCTCTAAAAATCTGCTTTCAATTTTATTTTAAAAAATAGTAAAAAAAGTAAAAAAAATATTTTTAGATTTTCTGGTAGCTTCTCATAGTTTTCTTAAGATAGTGTGAATTTTTCATATTTTTTTTGAACTAGTTTACTATTTATTTTGATTTATTTGCTATTTTAAACATAAAAATTGGAAAGAAATACTTATTTAATTCCGAAAATTCTAAAAAAATTTCTGTGAGTTTATATCACTTTTATTATGTTTCTAAAAAACAGTTGGAATTTTCGGAGTTCATTTAATAATTTTCCTTGATTTATTTCCTTTCCTTTATAAGAAAACAAAAATAAAATAAAATAAATAAATAAATAAAATCTTGTATTTTAAATCTTAACCTTAATATCCAAATTAGTTTTTGTGGAAACATATCTCCTTGAGAGAGTTTGGTGGTTAAGATTTGATTTATTAAGGTTATTTTTATCTATTATTTAAGTTTTTTCTTTATATAAAAAGTTTATATTTATATAATTGTGCTAACCCTTAAAGTTTTGATTTTGTTTGTGTAATACCAATCTACCGCTAAGGCCGGAGCTTAAGGGTCTTTAAGCATTTTTAATACATAAAGTTTGAAGCTTTAGTAATTTTTAAGCTTGTTGGTGAATAAAGTTTTAAACTTTACTTACTAATTAGTGGATAAGATTAATAAAGTTGTAAACTTTTGTATTAATTTGTGCTTATAAGATCGGGTGGTTTTATTCCTCTCGTTTCATCATCCGGGTTCTATTTTCTTTACTTTTTAAATCTTTAGTAGTTATAAATTTTAATATAATAGTTATGCTTATTTTTATTGAATTAATTGCTATGTGTTGGTTTGTTATGCTTAGTGAGTAGGCTTTTTATATACTTGTTGAGTAGATTATTCCGTGAATTAAGTGTGGTTTTATAAAAGTTAGAAAATCTATTGGTTAGTAATTTTAAGTTACTTAGATTGAAATTTTGGTTGTTTAAGCGGGCAAAAGCCGTGAAAATAATTGAGTTTTAATCTAGATATTGATATCTCTTTATGAAAAATTGTTGTGAGAAAATAATTATTTGTAAAAGATATTATTTCATCAATAAAGGACTTAATTGAAATAATAAGTCACACTTAAGGATCTTGATAATTTGCTTAACAAGTATATCTTTTCATCATATATTTCTTATTCGCTTGCTTAGCATATTTTAGTTCGTTACTTTTAGTTGTTATCTTTTATCGTTAACTTTAGTTTATTTACTTGCTACTAGTTTTATTATTGTCTTTACTTTAACCATTATCATTTTAATTAGTCAAAAACCCATAAACTTATATATTTTTAGTTTAATTTGCATAATTGCTTATTTGTGTTTAGCTTTCTTGTTATATATGTTTTTTATTTGCTTTCCAATTTACGTTTTCTTTAAGAACCAAAAACCCAAATTCCCTTTATTCATTCAAACCACCGTAATTTTTAAACAACGAATCGATCATCCATTTCACCCTCGTTGGGAGAACGACCCGAGAGTATCCGTACTTCCGGTAAAAATTATATGTACGAAAACGACAAATCAAAAATGGCGCCGCTGCCGGGGAGGTGTGTTAGCGATTTTTCGTTTCGGAGTTTGAAGTTTGGTGTTTGAAGACCCTCCTCCGTGGAGTTCCCTCGCTTTTGTAAATACTTTTCATAAATTATAAAAATACAAAAATAAAATATCATAAACACTTTTCCTAAAGTGTTTAAAAAAAACCCAAAAAGATTTTCCTTTTCATAATTTGTTTTCCTTTTATGTTTGCTTTTATTAAAACCCCAAAAATATTCTTCTTTACCCTCTCGAACCACAATTTTTATCTCTTTACCCTCTTATTCAGTATAATTCTTCTCGATGTCTTCGTCTTACCATTATGGTTGTCAATGGTGTGGGGGACCTCAAAATGGTGGGGATTGTCCCGGTTGTAGCATTGTGAATACGGGAAACGAGTTTGTCTACGACCAACATCCCTACAATGAAACAACCGATCTCCTTAACCAATCCCCTACCATGAGATCGAGTCATACTCGTGTGAGTACTGTGGAGGTCCTCACCAAGGTTTTCAATGTCAAGCCCAATTTAACAATACAACCTTTGGTTATGAACCTTATCCATATACTTCACCAAACCCGTCACAACTATCATACTGTTGTGAGTATTGTGGAGGTCCGCACTTTAATTCCGATTGTCAAATGCAGAATCCAATTGTTTACGAGCAAGTTCCTTATGACTATTCTTATGACCCACCTCAAAATACCAAGAGATTCAACCACAACATCCGCAAATTCCTCAAGATAGTTTCCAAAGATGTATTAATATTGATCCGCGCAGAACAGTCAAGCTAAATCACTCAAGCCTGCCACTTGTGAATGGCAGACCGTAATCAGCTTAAAACTGCTCAAACACGAATGCAATGAAGATCAGGAGAGTATAGTGTTTCCCCCGGTCGTTAAGTCCCAACGAGCTGTGCGAGAATAGTCAAACGTGTAGTGATCGAGAAATTTGAACGGGAAAAGAGGGATTGTGATATGATTATAACTAAGGAAAAGCCCATAAACTACAGGGGCTTAAATGCAAATTAAAGAAAATTAAAAAGATAAAATCTATTAAATAAACGCTATCACTATAATTAAAATGATGAACGTTTAAAACTCAAAACTAAAAACTTACGTTTAAATTAAAATTACGTAAACGTACAAAATAAAAAGTGAAACTTACACAATATTAACCCTAAAAATATGAAAATGATATTTTTACAAACCTAATGATAAAAGAAAATTTATAGAAAAAGAAAATTATTTTTATAACTATTTAATTAATTATTATTAATTAAAAACTATTTTAACTATTAAATAATTACCTAAAATACAAGAAATTAGGAAATAAAGCTAGAAAAATAAAATTATGAAATGGAAAAGTCTAAAATATCAAAATAGAATTTTCAAAACTATTTTTGTATTTTTATGATTATTTTTCTATTTTCTAGGAATTTTAAACTATTTAAAACTAATTTAATATGTGAAAAATACAAAATAAAAAGTGAAAAATAAGGAAAAATCTTTTTTATGCTTTTTATATTTATCTTAAACTATTAAAATTGAAAAATTATTTTTTTGAACCTTTTTCTAATTTTTTTGTATTAAATGCTATTTAAAAATGCTTAAAAACTCATTTAAAATAGGAAAAATAGCAAATTAACTTAGAAAAATCTAAAAATTTCAGGAAAAGTCTAAAATTATATTAGGAATCTGGGAAAAATAGAAAAACATGGGGTTAAGTGCAAGAATATGAAACTGATGTGCAAAGGGCTTATCAATAAGCTCTTGGAATAAGCTAATGAGCACCAAAGTGAACCAACTGATGATATAAGCTAATGTATGCTAAAACCATTCTAAGACAACCAATTACATCTACTCCTAACCACTAATGAGCATTTTACCTAGGATTAAGCCAACCGAATTTCAACAAAAAAAGGGTTTGACCCCACTGTCGCTTAAGCAGCTCCATAAGCTAAACCAATAAGCTAAGGTGAAAACTAAAAGCATGGCTCTCAAGACCACCTACCAGAGATCACATATCCAGATTTATAGCTAATGAGGGCTATTATTGAAGAAGATAAAGATCAAAGGTTAATCGCCCAAATGGGACAGATGTAAAACAGATAACAGTACCTATGTTAAGCTAATTTAACTCCTTATTTAATAAGCTAATGAAAAAACTAAAATTGTGGTTCTCTAGTCCACCTGGCAAAGAGTTAACATACCAAATTTGAGCTTCTAATAATAAGAAATAAACACTGTGCATAAGTTTGCAAGTTTGGCACAAATCGATTATTCGACTTTGACTTTCAAAAACAGTTGCTAGCTTTGACTTTGTGAGATTCGATGTAATTGAGGGACTGATATGGATAAAATAAGATGTTATGAGACTAAAGCAAACTAGTTTTACTGATTCTAAACCTATATTAGATGATGACAGTAACTGATTTCCAACAGTAAGCTCACAAGAACAGATTTGAGCTAAAGTTGACTATGAGCACAAATGAAAGTAAAACAAAGACAGGAATGGATGCATATAACCATATAACACCTAAAGCAACAGATCTAAACCATTATGATAACCTCTAAAACAGATTTTAAGCCTAATCCAAACACCCTTATTAAACCCGATAAGCAATAACAACAAGCTAGCCGAACCAAAGCTTGCACCAAAGATCAAAATGAGCTAATATGATCTAATTATAACTATTTAGACATGTTAAAAACAGTTGTGACTACAGATACTCATAAAAGCATAAAATGCAAATTTGCAAAAATTTGGAAATTAAAACAGAACTCACAAGGCTCCAACTGGTGTACAAGCTAAATCCAAACCCAAAAACCACTATACTACAACTGATATTACCCCAAACCAGATCCAAAATCAACCCATTTCATCTTCATATCAAGAATCCGAACAAAGGAAACTGCCAAATTAACTTTGTTGACCATAATTTAAAATTGCATGGAATTGAATTCCCATTTTATCAAAAGCTTCAATGAGCTTAATTGAGCTTGTATGAGCTTAAAAATGAACTACTAACTTTTGTTCCTAGGATTTTGCAACCAAAATCGTAATAAGAAACTGAACTTTGGAAACTTATATGAAAATTAAGATTGATAGTCAAAATTACAATACCAAGATGTTTTAACTTAAATAGGATACAAATAAAGTTAAACTACAACATTTGATTTAAACTAATACATTTTAAAGAAAAATCGACATTAAAGGAAAAAAATGAAAAACTAGCTACCATCGCTTTCTCGGCTTTTCTTCCTTTTTTATAGCCAAAATCTCTCCACGTGTCCTTTAGAGCAGATCCCACCTCCCCATTTGACCAATGGTTGAGTATTGAGTGATTTAGCCGTTTTATGTGTTTTGGCGGGAAACCTATGTTTGACCTCTGTGGCTCAAATTGTAGCTAGGGGGTGGATGTGTAGGGGTGATGGGAGAGTTGATGTGGAAGAGATAAGGTGTTGGGAGATGGAATTGGTGAGGTGTTGCAGAGGACAGGGCAAGTGGGGAAGAAACCTGCTTGGGAGGGAAAGGGGTAGAGTTTGACTGCTTGTTGACTAGGGGGTTCAAAAACAGGAAAGGGTCACAAGGCAGGGGTCCAAAGGGTTTTAAATGGCAGGGTCAAAGGCATTATGACAAAGCTTATGTATATAAGGACTAGTTTTGTAATTCTTCCAAACTTGAGGGGCCATTCCTGTAATTTTCCAAACTTGATACAAGGACTAAATCTGACAAACTTCAATAGTACAAGGACCAGTTTTGACAATTTCAAATTTTCCAGGGACCAAACTTGACAATTTTGAAAGTTCAGGGACCTTTTCTGCCATTTTACAAAAGATTTATTCAAGGACCATTTTTGACAAATTAGAATATTTCAGGGACCTTGAATAACATTTCTATTTATTTAGATTTACCAGGACTGCTTTTGACAACTTTTGAAACTTGGGGACTAAAACCGCCAATTATGCAAACTTTATACGCTTTTCACCGATTTTGATATTTTTGCATTTAAAACACATAAAACACTTATTTGTGATATTTGTATTATTTTGATGCATTTCGAAAGTGTTTTCGGATGTTTTTGCAGTTTAAATGGTACAAAAATGATGAGTATTTAGACACTCATCAATCCCCCACACTAAGATATTGCTAGTCCCTAGCAATGTTTTGAGAAAAATTAATGGATTTTATCTCTTTACCAAAAGCCATTACTTCTGGAGTAGCCAAGTGTTTCAGTTCAAGTAAGAACCATGGTACACTGATAACCATGTGATTTTGAGCAAACCACCAGCTTTCAACGGATTTGATTTGTCTTTACCGAAGCCGCACTTTCTGGACTAGCCAACTCTTAGATAAATTATCAATATTATCTTTGGTGAGCTGATTACCAATTATGGTTTTTCCACTGCCTTTACCACAAGCCATAACCTTGCGGGCTAGCCAACTCTTCACTTTTTAGGATATGGTGAGTTGAATACCATACAATTTTGGGCAAATTGCAAGCCGTCAACGGATTTGAAATATCTTTACCAAGAGCCGTTTGCTCCTGGATTAGCCAATCCTTATGTGGGTTAGACATGGTGGACTGATAACCAATTGAGTAAGTGAAAAAACACTTACTCCAAAAAAAAAATTTGGCCAAAAACGGGGGAATTAGGCGGCATAATTATATAATAAAATTCGTGAGAATTCCCCCCCACACTTAGAAATGAATATTGCCCTCAATATTTAAAGTACCGGCGGTTATGCCGAAACAAAGAACGTAAAAGGGAAATATTACGGCCATGGATTTTTTTTTTTTTATATATATATATATATATAGCATGTGGGGCATCACCCCCACACTTAGGGTGGTAGAAAATAGAAAGAAGACAGAAATATGGGTGAAAACCCATATGGTGTGTGCTACTGTTTTTGATTCCCGAGTCGCTAGCTTGACTCGACCCCGTATTCATTTGTTCATGGGGAAGTAAGTGGAAGAGACAATCTCCATCGGACTTTCATTCAAGATGTTTGGATAAACATTGAAGCACGCAAAAGTTCCACACCGATGAGATACAGACAGACCCGGCTCACAAATGGTACATGGAAATGCCTGGGTCAAAGATAATGTCTTCATTCCCGAAGGAGTGAAGAACAGGAGAAGCCACGGGATATATGAAGAAAAGGAAGAAAATCATGATACAAATCATGACTAACTCTTCATCCTCAATAGGAGAATTCATAGTTTCATGAATCTCCTCAGTTAAGCTTGCTTGATCAAGACATATTATGGGTGTGTCTAGATCAAAGTAGAAATTATCATACTCTGGTGGAGATATGATATGAGTGAGTTCACCGGCGAACTCCTCGTGAAGAGAATCAATCACAAGATGTAAATCATGGATTCTTGTTCCATCAGATTCATCACTATCCTCAATCTGAGTATCAAAGAGTGGATTCTTAGAAATTAAAGTGAATTCAGAGTCGAATTCAAATAGAGGATTAGTTGTGGATTCTTGTTCCATCAGAGACTCATCACTATCCTCAATCTGAGTATCAAAGAGTGGATTCTCAGAAATTAAAGTGAATTCAGAGTCGAATTCAAATAGAGGATTAGTGAAAGTAGTTTTGAATGTTTCAGGAACAAAGTGATTAATATTCTCAATTGGACTGTTAGGGTGAGAAGTGAGTGAACGATCATTATCAATGAGACTTTCAGTTTCTCCTAGATCGCTTTGAAATCGAAGACTATCATTACTTTCCGATGAAAGTGGATTGATGTGAGTGAGTTCATCGGTGAATTCCTCAAGATGATGATCGAGCATCGTGGGAGTGATGCCTCAACATACTCGATGTTTCCATAAGAAGTACAATCGTCGCTAACATCGGAGAAAGTTTCAAAATGACCATTTGAACACTTAAGAGGGGAAATAGAATCACACACATGATCAAGTTCCTGTGACTTTCTGATTGGGACAAGGTTCTCAACACTAGACTTTATGAATTCGTCCGATTCCTTTTCAGGAATAGTGTTAAGAAGCTCATCCCCATGTTCGTGAGAGTGAGTGGGAGCTTCGGTGTGATAGCAAGATAGCATGAGAATGAATCTCAACTGCTGGGATATCATCTGATGAACTTGATGAATCTTCAAGGGTATCTTCATCATCACCGCCATCGAATAAAACGAAATTGAGAGCTAGATCCTGGCGCTTTTCTTTTGCAATTGATTCCCTAACGATTTTTCAAAGGCAATTTGGGATTTTAATTTAGCGACCGCTCTTCTAGCAATTCTTCCATGGATTTCTCATGTGTATTTTGAATGACAGGACATTGTGGGAGTGGAGATTTGTCAAAACCGAAGGTTGACATTGATAATCATCATGAGGACCCCCACAATATACACAAGAAATACTGGGAATATTATGAAGTATAGTTTTATTGAACTCCTCACCTCTTTTCACTAACTCCAGAAGCTTTAGATAAGTGTCTTGTTGGGTTTGTTGAGGAGTTTGAGTCATTTGGCACTGTGGAGGTTGGTCGTGATATGGATAGTCGTAATTGTTACAAGGAAATGGAATCCCTGTTTGACAATCGAGTGAAATGGGGACCTCCACAGTTCTCACAACAAAATGATTGTTGTGGCTGGTCATGTGAATAATATGGAATTTGATCATTTCCAAAGTCCCAGTATTACCGTAAGATGTTCGTAGACAAACGTGTTTTCGGATTGACACTCAAATCCTTGGTGAGGACCTCCACAAAATTCACAGCAGTTATGTTGATTATATGAAGATGAGTCGGGCTGTGGTGGGTAAGTGGAAAAGTTTGAGGGTCGTGAAATGAGTTCGGATTAGGATCATAATCAAATGAATTCCTCGAACCACAAAATAAACAACTCCCGTTCAATGTCATTACCACCTGTACACACGTACACCAACGCAGGGTGAACCAAAGAGAGGCTCACCACAACCGACACAAGGAATAAACGATTGCATTTGAGAGTTATGAGAAGGAATCTGTTTATTCAAAGAATCAACAAAACCAACATGGTGATTCGAATGACTATCAAGTCTCGAAGAACATTTTGAAAAATCCGGAGGTGGGACAAGTGGTGTGCTCCGAGAGCTAGCAATTTCCACCACTTCCGTTATGGTCTCCGGTTCTGGTTCTTGAGAAGCGTGAAGATTAGGCAAGTCATTCTTGCTAGTCACCGGTGTGAATTCTGCATGTTTGCTTTTAACCGTAAACCGTGAAAGTTTAGAATCAATTCTAGACGGCTTAGGAGCAATTGAGGGATTAGATCTTTGGATAACCGTGGGTTGGATGTATTTAGCACCTCCATTATCAGAGGGAAGTACTTGGTCCTTTGTCACCCCGGTTTCTCGTTCTATTTCCCTACGCAGAATGAATGGATCATCACGAACAACACGAATTCTTGACATTTGTGATAAAGTCTCAAGCTTTTCCGTCCTGCACTTCTCGAGAGATTCCATGAGAATAGAAGTTTAGAATCAAATGGATAGAGGGTAAAGGGATAAAGAATTAAAAAGGGTAAGAGGGTAAAGAGGAATATTTTTGGGATTTTTGAAAAACATGATGTAAAAACTAAGAATGAAAATCTTTTTGGGTTTTTGATTTTTAAAAGATGGTATAAACAAGGAGTGAATATTCAAAGCACTAATCTGCTAAACGTAAGACTATTAGCACTGCTCCGCGCCAAAATTTGATCCGCAACAGTCAAGCTAAATCACTCAAGCCGCCACTGTGAATGGCGTAACCGTATCACTTTAAAACCGCTCAAACACGAATGCAATGAAGATCAGGAGAGTATAGTGTTTCCCCAGGTCGTTAAGTCCCAACGAGCTGTGCGAGAATAGTCAAACGTGTAGTGATCGAGAAATTTGAACGGGAAAAGAGGGATTGTGATATGATTATAACTAAGGAAAAGCCCATAAACTACACGGGCTTAAATGCAAATTAAAGAAAATTAAAAAGATAAAATCTATTAAATAAACGCTATCACTATAATTAAAATGATGAACGTTTAAAACTCAAAACTAAAAACTTACGTTTAAATTAAAATTACGTAAACGTACAAAATAAAAAGTGAAACTTACACAATATTAACCCTAAAAATATGAAAATGATATTTTTACAAACCTAATGATAAAAGAAAATTTATAGAAAAAGAAAATTATTTTTATAACTATTTAATTAATTATTATTAATTAAAAACTATTTTAACTATTAAATAATTACCTAAAATACAAGAAATTAGGAAATAAAGCTAGAAAAATAAAATTATGAAATGGAAAAGTCTAAAATATCAAAATAGAATTTTCAAAACTATTTTTGTATTTTATGATTATTTTTCTATTTTCTAGGAATTTTAAACTATTTAAAACTAATTTAATATGTGAAAAATACAAAATAAAAAGTGAAAAATAAGGAAAAATCTTTTTTATGCTTTTTATATTTATCTTAAACTATTAAAATTGAAAAATTATTTTTTTGAACCTTTTTCTAATTTTTTTGTATTAAATGCTATTTAAAAATGCTTAAAAACTCATTTAAAATAGGAAAAATAGCAAATTAACTTAGAAAAATCTAAAAATTTCAGGAAAAGTCTAAAATTATATTAGGAATCTGGGAAAAATAGAAAAACATGGGGTTAAGTGCAAGAATATGAAACTGATGTGCAAAGGGCTTATCAATAAGCTCTTGGAATAAGCTAATGAGCACCAAAGTGAACCAACTGATGATATAAGCTAATGTATGCTAAAACCATTCTAAGACAACCAATTACATCTACTCCTAACCACTAATGAGCATTTTACCTAGGATTAAGCCAACTGAAATTTCAACAAAACAGTGGCTTGACCCCACTGTTTAAGCAGTTCCATAAGCTTAACCAATAAGCTAAGGTGAAAACTAAAAGCATGGCTCTCAAGACCACCTACCAGAGATCACATATCCAGATTTATAGCTAATGAGGGCTATTATTGAAGAAGATAAAGATCAAAGGTTAACTGCCCAAATGGGACAGATGTAAAAACAGATAACAGGTACCTATGTTAAGCTAATTTAACTCCTTATTTAATAAGCTAATGAAAAAACTAAAACTGTGGTTCTCTAGTCCACCTGGCAAAGAGTTAACATACCAAATTTGAGCTTCTAATAATAAGAAATAAACACTGTGCATAAGCTGCAAGTTTGGCACAAATCAGATTATTCGACAGTTTTGACTTTCAAAAACAGTTGCTAGCTTTGACTTTTGTGAGATTCAGATGTAATTGAGGGACTGATATGGATAAAATAAGATGTTATGAGACTAAAGCAAACTAGTTTTACTGATTCTAAACCTATATTAGATGATGACAGTAACTGATTTCCAACAGTAAGCTCACAAGAACAGATTTGAGCCAAAGTTGACTATGAGCACAAATGAAAGTAAAACAAAGACAGGAATGGATGCATATAACCATATAACACCTAAAGCAACAGATCTAAACCATTATGATAACCTCTAAAACAGATTTTAAGCCTAATCCAAACACCCTTATTAAACCTGATAAGCAAATAACAACAAGCTAGCTGCTGAACCAGCTTGCACCAAAGATCAAAATGAGCTAATATGATCTAATTATAACTATTTAGACATGTTAAAAACAGTTGTGACTACAGATACTCATAAAAGCATAAAATGCAAATTTGCAAAAATTTGGAAATTAAAACAGAACTCACAAGGCTCCAACTGGTGTACAAGCTAAATCCAAACCCAAAAACCACTATACTACAACTGATATCACCCCAAACCAGATCCAAAATCAACCCATTTCATCTTCATATCAAGAATCCGAATTGAAACTGTCAAATTAACTTTTGTTGACCATAATTTAAAATTGCATGGAATTGAATTCCCATTTTATCAAAAGCTTCAATGAGCTTAATTGAGCTTGTATGAGCTTAAAAATGAACTACTAACTTTTGTTCCTAGGATTTTGCAAAATGAATAAAGAAACTGAACTTTGGAAACTTATATGAAAATTAAGATTGATAGTCAAAATTACAATACCAAGATGTTTTAACTTAAATAGGATACAAATAAAGTTAAACTACAACATTTGATTTAAACTAATACATTTTAAAGAAAAATCGACATTAAAGGAAAAAAATGAAAAACTAGCTACTCTGCTTTCGGCTTTCTTCCTTCTTTTATAGCCAAAATCTCTCCACGTGTCCTTTAGAGCAGATCCCACCTCCCCATTTGACCAATGGTTGAGTATTGAGTGATTTAGCCGTTTTATGTGTTTTGGCGGGAAACCTATGTTTGACCTCTGTGGCTCTGAAATTGTAGCTAGGGGGGGTGGATGTGTAGGGGTGATGGGAGAGTTGATGTGGAAGAGATAAGGTGTTGGGAGATGGAATTGGTGAGGTGTTGCAGAGGACAGGGCAAGTGGGGAAGAAACCTGCTTGGGAGGGAAAGGGGTAGAGTTTGACTGCTTGTTGACTAGGGGGTTCAAAAACAGGAAAGGGTCACAAGGCAGGGGTCCAAAGGGTTTTAAATGGCAGGGTCAAAGGCATTTTGACAAAGCTTATGTATATAAGGACTAGTTTTGTAATTCTTCCAAACTTGAGGGGCCATTCCTGTAATTTTCCAAACTTGATACAAGGACTAAATCTGACAAACTTCAATAGTACAAGGACCAGTTTTGACAATTTCAAATTTTCCAGGGACCAAACTTGACAATTTTGAAAGTTCAGGGACCTTTTCTGCCATTTTACAAAAGATTTATTCAAGGACCATTTTTGACAAATTAGAATATTTCAGGGACCTTGAATAACATTTCTCTTTATTTAGATTTACCAGGGACTGTTTTTGACAATTTTTGAAACTTGGGGACTAAAAGCGCCAATTATGCAAACTTTATCGCTTTTTCACCGGATTTTGATATTTTTGCATTTAAAACACATAAAACACTTATTTGTGATATTTTTATCATTTTGATGCATTTCTGAGTGTTTTCAGATGTTTTTGCAGTTTAAATGGTACAAAAATGATGAGTATTTAGACACTCATCAAATATACTCGAAGAATTTATGGATAAACATGGTATTGAAAAAGATCCTCATCAGAAAACGTATGGTGAATTACTTGCCGAAGATCGAGCATCTCGCAACGAAAGATCTATGTTAGAATTACTCGAAGAAGAAAACGCAAGCTCAGATTGAAAAGTGTCTTGAAGAAATACGAATTGAGGAGCAAGCACTTGAAAGACGTGCCCGATGGCTCGAGACTTACATTAACGATGATGATGAGGATTCCATCCAAATGAAAGAATATTATGCGAGTTTGTTGGCTAAAACCCCTCCCGTTTCTGAGCCTTTCATTTCCGACTCTTCCCCTTCACTCACACCGGTTGAGAGAAGTGACGTCATTTTGGAAGAGGTCGATGATTCTATGTCTTCGATAATTGTTAAACCCCTTGACTCTCTCATAATGGGGGACGAGCCTCTTAACACTATTCCTGAAACGGAATCGTCTAGTGTTGAGAGCCTAGACCCAATCCCAAGTGAGTCCGAGGATGTATCCATGTGATTGTGATTCATTTTTGTGTGATTCTCTTGACATTTTCGAGGTTACTTCCGGGATTTTCTCAAATCCTCTTTTTGAATTCAAGAACGACTACACCTTTTGCGAAGTTAATCCTCTTTTCGACAAAGATTTTGAGTCCGATTCAGAGACCACAACGGTAGTGGTGGAAACTGCTAGCTCTCAGAGCACACCACTTGTCCCATCTCTGAGTTTTGACCTTTCTCTCCCGTCATGTGATGTTATGCAAGATGAAGAAAGTAATGAATCCGACACTGAGGATATTATGGAGATTGATTTTGAAATGAGGCCCGAAATGAATGAATCAGTTAAAGTGGTTGAAGACGATATTCTTGATAAGCTACCAAATGATTCTATGGAAGAAATCGACTTATCTATTGATGATTTGATACCACCGGGTATCGAGGATGCTGATGATGACCCCGAGGGGGATGTGTTGTTATGTGATGGATTTCTTGACTTCCCTTTCTCTGATAAGTCTACCATCACGTATCTCGTTGAGCCCTCATGCGAAGACAAAATCTTTAAACCCGGGATATTCATTGATGAGCTTTTTGTTAAAAACGTCATTTGAGAAAAGGATCCTATCTTGGATTCCTTCATGTTTGAACCTTCAAGTAGAAATTCTCTATACCATGGACTCCCTTCTTCTATGGAGTCGTTTCTTTTTGATCCGTCATCCCGACGTCCGCCTGCAAAACCACCGGATGACGGATTACTTTTTCTTGATAAACCTTATGTGAGTTCGAGAGATGTTATCCTATTTGTGCTGGAGCCCGAAATTTTCTTTCCCTCCCAACCCACCCATTCTTTTTCTCTCCGGAGTGAGGATACCATCTTTGATCCGGTATCCTTCCGCTTGTTTCCCCAAGGACAAATGAATTCGGGACGAGTCGCTAGCGATTCTGGTGATCAAAAACAGAGCGCGTGGGAGGCACCCCATGCTTATCCTTTTTTCTTATTTATGTTTTCTAATAAGTGACGTGAGGAGGTTCGCCTCTTCCATTTCTCGTGTTTCGTGTTGTTGTTGTTTATGTCCAGGATTTTCTCGATACATGAAGACTCTCGTGCTCGAAGTTTTGTCTTTTCTCCACTCGAGTTTCATGTTTCGACGCTCTTATGGAAATCCGATATCTAAAATCTTTATCGATTATCGTTTATCTATTAGCATAACTAACCAATGGCTTTAGATTTGCATTGAGAACCCGTACTGTTAGATTACTAGATTTACAACACAAGCTTAATAGAAAGATAGAGAGGCGATTGAACAAGTAAACAAACACACACACACGATAATAAAGACGGTTTAGGCGTAGATGTATGTGAAAGAAATAACTTGAACAACCAACCCTCAAGTGAGGGTTATTACATAGTATTTATAGGAGGGAAGCTAGGGCAACACTCCTAGTCCCTTCCTTTCTCCTATGGGCTTGGGCCTAAGCTCATGGGCCTTCTACATAAGCTTAAGGCTAATGACAAACATAAAGGCCATAATTAAGCTAACTATTAGATAGGAGTAACTAACACTTGAATAAAGGTTTAGGAGTGATTCCAACAATCTCCCCCTCAAGTGTTGGTGATGAAAAACGGTGAAGGCGTTGATGTAATAGTAGCTTTGACGTCTTCTGACATTCTTCTTTCTTGTGAGAAGAATTGCCTTGATTCGAACCATCTCCCCTGTGTAGCGAGATAGTTTTCTTTGAGCAGTTATGCTTTGACGTCATCTTTAACTTTGTTCTTTGATCATTGTTCTTTGTGATGAAATTGATAGTATGTTGTTGTTCCGCATCGATTACGCCTCAGTGCGCTTGCTCCAGTGTCTCTACATCATTCTTCAACATGCTCACACGCTCTTTTGACGTTGGAAATCAGTACTGATGAAGTTCTTTATGTCTTTAACTTTGTAGATTCTTTGGTTTGACTAAGAATCATTCTGACTGTTGTGTTGCTTTTGGATAGAACTTCTTTGATGATGTTGTTGGTGTGAACAAGTGGAGAATCTGCACGATCATTCCGCTCCAGAGTTTCCATAAGAAGTAAACATAAAAACGGTTAGTAATGAGCGGATTCCGGCACTTACAAGTTTGAACTTCGAGAGTGTTGACGGCATAGTGTGAAAACACAACTCTAATTCTTACAAAGGCCTTTTCTGAATCGGAGTCCCACAAGTGAGATAACACGATAAAATCGGTACACCTACGATTCAGATGAGTCGCTGAGGTACACCGAAGCATCACCTCACGACTGTAGACCGCTTGAGACCACTAAGCGCAATCCACGGGGAGTTGCCGGCGACCTTTGTCGTGGCTGTTTGATGTTGAACCTGGCAGGAGTTTCCATTCAATCACTGAGGATCACAATTTTGAACCTCTCATAAATGTTCTCGACAGATTGCTAGGATCTGTGAAGGACTCGATAATGTACCACTGAAATTCTTATTGTTGAATGTCAAGTGATGAAATGTCAAGTGTACCTAAGAGATCTTTTGATGAATCTCGTGGCTCTAGACTTAATAGTGCATTTTGGTTTTCCTGAGCGGAGACTAGGGAGAGGGTCTCCTTCTTCAATACCAGCAATCTCTAAGAGAAAGCCAATAGTTTACGTAGGGTTCCATGTGAGAATGAAACAAGCTTCTGCTGAGAGAAACTTGAGTGGCTAAGAAGGTTTATTGCATGCGTCATTGGGTCCATGACGACTTTTAATCTTCAATACCGGTGTCATCTAGTGATAACCAGTAGCATATGAATTGAACCCGGTGTCTGCCCTAAGTTGAATAATATGGAGGGCTATTTCTTTTCACCCTTTTCTTTGCATTTCTTTTTAATTCTTCAACTCCTTCTTTCTCCGATTCTCATTCTCTCCTTTTTACAATCATACCTAAGGACTTCTAAATTCTAACTATTGGTAGTGTCCTTGGGTAGATCCCTCCGGCTCTGGCGGATCATAGGACGGTTATTCCTAACCTTAGTCACCTTATAACTCCATGACTAACCTATGTTGCCATAAAATCATTTTGAAGAAAATCTCTCAAAGGGTTTGTAAATGAAAAACATGTTTGAACCACTGTGAGAGTTTTATCTTTTAGCAGAAATACTCCCCCTCCACATGTGCTTTAGAGTTTTGACTGAAATCTGCACAGTGAGGAAAGAGCGCGCACTTTTGAATCGATCGACTCAAGATAGACATTCCCACGCGAGACACGGTTACGTGGCATAGTTAAAGAGTTGCATTGTCAGCTTTTAGGTGACAACTAGCTCTAATAACTACTTTGAAGGTGTAGACAATCCTCAAAAGGTTGTCAAACCCGTCAGAGTTCATGTCTACCAAGAGTTTCTCGAATGGTACATTCTACTCAGACAAGTCCTTTGCGAGACACGTTTACATCACTAGCGAACTAGCTTGAAATTATTACCCGTCCCGGACAAGTCTTTTCGAGTTACTAACAGTTAAGATCTCGTCAATTCATGGGTTAATTCTATAGCACAAAGATTCATTTGCATTTACACAACATATTTCTTATCACGTATTTTCTCCCCCTCAAAAATGGCATATAAAATGTTATTTTTGAAAAGTTGAGAATAAATATGACCATTTCGAGTGTTACGGGAAGAATGACCACTTTGAACAATTTTTGAACAAAGTTTTAAGTCAAGTACTCCCCCTCAACGAGTGATATAAACGGTTGATGTTTTGAAAATCATAAGGGAAAGTACTTGTTCTTTTGAGCAAAACCTTGAAAAATGAAAGGTTTGATAGGTTTTACTCAAAAGTAAGAAGCTTTCGCTCCTTTTATAAGGATTGTGGCACTGAAGCGTACCACAGGGTCCTTTATTTACAAGTACGGGTTGTACACTGTAATGTGTGCACAAGCCATAGACATAATAAATCATACATCCAAATTTATAATGAAAGAAGCAGTTCAAGGGGTACCAGGTAGTCAGAGATGTCGCCAGGAATGTGAATCGGGCGTTGAAAGCCGATGATGTTTCTCTGGGTCGACCACCAACATAGCTTTCCAATCTTCTGAACTGATCCCTTCTATACAACCGTTCATCAATCATGGTGATGATCCTCTTCACGTCCCTTCTTTCCTGAGAATTCCATCGCTTAGGAGACCCAATCTTCTGATGTATATCTTTCAACCGATAAGCCAATCCATCCCTAACCAACTTCAAAGTGAGATCTCCAAATTTGTGTAGATCTCTGCACGCCATCAAGCAATTTCTTTGAAGTTCACTGCGGTAAACGACGCCGAATGGTGTGCTGATGAGTGTAAATTGTGAAAGCTTGTTGATGTCGGGAAGATCAAGCTGTGGTGGAGTGAAGTTTACACGAGTCTGATAAGATTCAACTGCAAGCTGGAGATCTTCTACACGTTCTTTGATAACTATGCGTTTGATGAAGATGAGCAATGACTTGATGAATTCACGTTGTACTTCAGTGGAGAATTGTCTCATACGACCCTGTACT